>RPOG01007837.1:5512-16447 GCA_008086565.1 Thalassoma bifasciatum | reverse complement strand
GTCTCTGCTCTTTGTGTCCTTGTTCTTCCTCATCTCTCCTGTCTTCCTCTTCTTCCTTCAGAGACTTGAGGAAAAGGTGAATGAAGGGAACCTTGACCCCAGGGAGCGTCTGGTTGCAATTGAAGCTCAGGTGAGCTCCTCTCTCTCTCTCTCTCTCTCTCTCTCTCTCTCTCTCTCTCTCTCTCTCTCTCTCTCTCTCCGAGAGAGAGAGAGAGAGAGAGAGAGAGAGAGAGAGAGAGAGAGAGAGAGAGAGAGAGAGAGAGAGAGAGAGAGAGAGAGAGAGAGAGAGAGAGAGAGAGAGAGAGAGCCTCTCTCTCTCTCTCTCTCTCTCTCTCTCTCTCTCTGTGGTTCTCTCTCTCAGTCAGACTGAGCATGCTTCTCTCTCTGTCTCCCACAGAGGAAGGACTTCCCTGGGGGGATCCCTCAGTGTGGGACTGATGCTCTGAGATTTGCTCTGTGCTCTTACAAGATGCAGGGTGAGTACTCCACCTCTCTGCCAGCTGAATCAAATCAGATCAAATCAAATCAAACTTTATTTATAAATTTTCACTTTTCATACATTAAACTGTAGCACAAAGTGCTTTACATGTTGAAAAGCCCCACCTCATATGGGGCTGTTCCACACATGGGAGCCATAGTGTTGAAAAGATGCCACACCAAAAGTCCGAGTTCTAACTTTGGGTATTTGTAAAAGACCAGTGCCGGAAGATCTCAGGGTCTGCAGGGGTTCATATGGTAAAAGCAACTCTGAGAGATAAGAAGGTCCAGGATCCCTAAGAAACTTAAAAACCGTTAAAGGACCTTAAAATCAATCCTAAAACACACAGGGAGCCAATGCAGTGATTCTAAAACCGATTTATTACACCCCTGCCTTCTGGTCTTCGTCAGCACACGAGCTGCTGAGTTCTGTAAAAGTTGTAGACTTGAGATGTTACTTTTAGGAACCAGAAAGCAGGGCATTGCAATAATCAATACAACTGGAGATAAAAGCATGCATTAGGGTCTCTGTGTTAGCTTGGGAGAGAAAGGGACGGACTCTGGCTATGTTCTTTAAATGATAAAATCCTTATTTTGTTATATTTTAAATGTGAGGAATAAAACTGAGCTGATTGGATGGATTTAAACACAGTGTTTGCAATTTTTTTTAAACAAAGTTTATTTATAACTTTTTCAATATAACAACAATAATGACGATACAAAGTGATGACATATATTGATTAATAGAAAACCCCCACCACCCCCACCCATAATAACCATAGAGGGAATATAACTTAGTATCAAAACAATACAATGAAAAAAAATAAAAGTAAATAAATAAAATGATAATCATATAATTAATGATGATACAATAAATACATGTAATTAAAAAATAAGCAAGTAATAATTGAAATAGATACATGAATAATTTAAATAGAGTAAAACAAAATAAAATACAGTAAATGGGTTGTATCAGTACATCATTATCTAGGGCACAAGCAACTTTTGTTTGCTGAGATTCACAAAGAGGGGAGAGCATACACTTAAGGTTCATCCTAAGAATCCCTCAAGTCTGGCTCACGTGCCTTGTTACTTAAATCACCAAGAAAAGTTACTCATCTACAAAATTATCAGAGCCTAAAACATCAACATGACTCAGAAAGGGCTGCCATATCAATAAAATCTTTTCAGCCAATCCTCTAACAGTGTACCTTATCTTTCCCAGCTTTACAAAATGCAACATGTCCCTAATCCACTGATTAAATGTTGGAGGTTTACAGTCTTTCCATCTAATCAGAATCTGTCTTCTGGCTACAAGTGTGCCAAAAGAAAGTAAACTTTGTGTGTTGTTGTCTAAAATTAAATTTTGTGTCACCACACCAAATAGGGCTAGAAAGGCAGACAAGTCTAAAACTTTTCCTATAGTTTTGAAAGTACATCAAATATTAACAACCAATAATTGGACAATTCTGGACACTCCCAAAACGTGNATTCTTGGTGTGATACACAAAGACTCACAACACAAAGGTTGAGTCAATTTTTGTACATTCTAACTGGTGTCAGGTGTGATTTCTATGTTACCAGCACCTGTTACTTACCACAGCTGAGTTAAAACAAGTATCATCTACTTGGAATTAAATGATTTACCCACGATTATAAAATAGTGCCAATAATTTTGTCCAGCCCATTTTTGAGTTTTGTGTAAAACTGTGTCAATTTTAGCTTTTTTCCTCCTTTTTTTTGTGTGTTTTCCCAGTGCACATAAAGGAAGTAAACACATTCTTACCAAAAACATTTGTAACTGCAGCCATTTGTGGGAGAAATGGTGTATTTTCTGGAAAAACTCCAGGGGTGCCAATACTTATGCCCATGACTGAATATTCTTAGTTGCTCAGTATATTTGATGATTTATTGTTAGTTAATTTTCCCTCCATTTCCTTTCAGCCAACCTGCAATTCCTTTTCAGATTTGTCATTTCTTCATTTCTCCAGGGGGGCTTGCACCAAGGCAGTACCTGTTTTGATTGTAGTGGAGCAATGGTATCACGTGCTGATTGAAGCTTATTGATTAAATGTCCAACGATAAAACTGCTTGATGCAGGTGTGGTAGCCGGAGGATGTTTGCCCACTATTTCAATAAAATTTGCAGCTACTTCAGAGGTAAAATAAATAAAATTCCTGACAGTTTGCACAGAGCCCTCCTGCTGAATAAAACTAGTGATAATAAAAAGCACACAGTAATGGTCAGACACAGCCAACTTGACAACAGAGGACACACTGACTGACAGGCCATAATTGAGGACTAAATGTCCTCTGTTGTGAGTTGGTTGCGTGACATGCTGTTTAAAATCCAATAAACTCAGTAAATTTAAAAACACCTTTGTCATGGGATGAGATGGATTATCTATGTGCAGATTAAAATCACCAGATGATATAACTGTAAGTGGCATGGATTATTGATAAGAATTCAGAAAACTCACTGATAAAAGCAGCATCATGTCCTGGTGGTCTGTAAACTGTAACACGGAGAATTGAGGGACTGCTAAAACAACCGCATGATGCTCGAAAGTGGTGTACTGATCCAACTGGATTTCTTTCATGTTGAGTGCTTTCTTGGTTATTGATGCTGTACCACCACCTTTCCAGCAACTTCTATGGGAGAAATTGAAGTTAGAATCTGGAGGGGAGGACTCAGTGAGAATAATAACTGCAAATAACTGGAGCATCTGTACCCAGCCACGTTTCAGTTAAGAACAGACAGTCAAGCTTGTTATCTGAAATAAGATCGTTGATGATAAAAGACTAGTTTAAAAGAGAGCGTACATTAAAAAGTGCCATATTTATGGTGACAGGTGACCTGCAGACTGTATGGGTGGATAGTTGATGTTTTGGGAGAGGTCTGAGGTTATTAGGGTTCACAGAGTGAGGATGGTGGAACCTGGTTTTATCTCAATGAGTGATGATAACAAGGGTGGGTGAGTTGTTAATGAGAACAGAGTGCCCAAGTCCAGTGTTGTGCTTTTCAGAGAGGATGCTAAAAACATAGGAAGTGGGACCAGGGGGACATCAGTAGGTGGCAGACAGATCAGTCTGTGCAGGTTTGGGGCAGTGGGAGGAGAGTCCCTGAAGAAGAGGAGATTCTCTTCAGAACCACATGCGAGACTGAGTAAAGTGCAGAGCTCCAAGTGAACCTTGTGTTTTCCTGAACAGTGTGTGTGTGTGTGTGTGTGTGTGTGTATGTGGACATTTAATTATATCAAATTATTGTGTATATAAGAATAACTCTGACCTCCCTCCTCTTGCTCAGGTGAAGCCATCAGCCTGTCAGTCTCTCAGGTGCTGAGCTGCAGACATTTCTGTAACAAGATGTGGCAGACGCTCAGGTTCATTCTGGGAGCTCTGGAGAGGAACACGTCAGTAGAGGGAACACTGGAGCAGGTACTGCAGGGGGGCAGAGGTAAAACACCCTGAGAGCTGGAGCAGACACAGGCTGCAGATAGAGGAATAAATGTTAAAGAGAGTGACAGCTGCTCAGACATGTCTACATCCATGGGGTAAAAGTGGTCCCTGGGTTATCCTCCCTCACAGCTCTGAGGAGAGCCGTGGTTAGCTTTAAGCCCCTGTTTTTGTCATTGTGTGTTCAGGAAAGCTGCTGTAGAGCATCTCCAGAGGCTGTGAGGGATAATCAAAGACTCACTGATGTAGGTCAGTCACAAACTGTTTCAGAGACAAAACACAGGTCAACTTCATCATTTATCCCAGAGGACACCTTGAACTACAGAGCAGCCACATCCAAGCATAAAGTGCATACTTCAGACTTTGGCTGCACAACATATCCTTACAGTGGCGTCATTGAGATGTGCGGATACGTTCACATCCCAAGGTTATGTGATAATTTGAGCCCTATGATAACGTTCTTGTATCCTGTCTACGCCCAATCACATCACAAAAAAATCTAAATAAGTCTCCACTTCTATATTTGACCACCTAACACACAACAACTCCCACAGTTATTTCACCTTCTCAGCGCTCTTTCATCTCATCTGCTGTGATCAGGGCTGGGCAGAGTGATGTGCAGCGTGAGTGGTCAGTGGATGGAGAGAGAGAGCGAAGATTGTGAGTGGAGCATAGCAGGGATTTGGATAATCTGACAGTTCGATTATAGTTAATATCACATACAGTACTTTATTAAACACTTTCAGGGTTAAAGGCAGCAGCTTCCAGATCTGTGCCTTGCTCAGCTTTGTCTTCTGTCAGAACAGGCTCTGTATGTTTTTCAGCTCTAATTTTCAATCCTCTAATCACCCATTTTATTGTTTATTTCAAGTCTTCCTTTCCAAACCGTTTGATTTCATGAGGTGCCATAAAACTTCAAACAATTGTAGTTTAATGTCACAGTGAACAGTTGCTTAAAGTTTGCTTTGCTTCCTGCAGAAATCATGCTGCAGTGATGATAATGTAATAACATGGCATTATGTAATACCATGATAAATTTTTACTTCATCATGTAGTAATGCCACATTTTGTCATAATCTGCTACATTTTATAATAAAATTCTTTAACACAATATGTAATAAATGTTGCCCCATTATGTAATGAGTTCCTACAGTAGAACTGAATAAGAGCTATAATATTTCCTGACAGTGATTCTTCTCACATCAGGTCAGACTTTAATAATGCACTCCTACACAAAGATTCCATAATTTAAGTTTCCCTCTATGACCAAATAATATTACAGTGGTATTTATTATATCCAAGACTCAATTAGTGCAGTTTTTGTCTCTAGTTTTCAAACACATTCTATATGGATTCAGCTCCATTTGATTTAGATTTGACCAATGAAACATCTTGCTACATTTTTAAATTCCTTCACATTTGATTTATGCTGGCATTCTTCAAGTAAATGTTGTACTGAATGTATGATGTGTTCTTTTTTCTAATTAAGACATCAGTTTTGGTAGTTAATTACAAAATGCACCAAATTCTTACATTTTCTAAAAAAAGTGAAACACCCACATTTTGTAACAAGTGACGCAATATGTAAAAGCTTATTGCATGATGTGCAAAATTTATTACACACAGTATTCAAGAGTTTTATCACAAATTGCAGTGTTCCTACATAATGCATACACCCTTTTTCTCTTTCCAAGAGGGGCCATCTTTTCTAAATGTATTGTGCTTGTTTTAGAAATTTCTCTAAAAATTGCTTTTAATTGATTCATGTCTCTGGAAAAAGATTATTCAAGCCTACAAAAAGGCAAAACGCAGGAGGAGGACAAACCCTGTGAGTCACTGCGTCTGCTCAGCCTGTGTGTGAAACACTCTCTTTCTGGCTCAGGTGCATAGGAGCAGGAGTAGTACAGCACACTCACAGATTTGAGAAATACTCCCGTAATGTTATATGACCGTGGAGGGAAGCTTAAGTGATGGAGTGTGTTATCAAAAACACTGAACTGACGTGAAAGGAATCACTGTCAGGGAATATTATAGATGGGTATCAGTGATTAACAGATTTCAACATGATGAAGACTCTTAGCAAACACAAATAGTGTTCACAGAGGCAGAGGGAGACAGAGGCAATTAGGTGAGAGTCTGTTCTCATCATTTCAGGGGGAGTCAAGGAGGATTCAGCTGAACAGGGAGAAGCAAGAAACTTTAGAAACATCACAATGTATATCACAAGAAATAAAAATTTCACAGAATCATTTTTTCCAAATACTGTGCAGCACTGCTCTAGATCCTGACATGAGGGACTAGTTACTGAATCATACCCCTAAAATCCTTTACAGTATTAGAGCAAGAACCGATATGAGACAGTGTGAGTTCAAAGGTTCATGTCTGGAGGCTCACGTCTGACGTTCACTTTCATACAGGGTGTAGTTTTTGTTGTGTAGCTTCCAAACATGTCTGTAACTCCTCCCCTTTTTGTCCAGACATCTCCTGTGAGCAGCATGGACCACTGGATCTGTTCTAGACTCTACAGCACCGTGCTGCAGGTGGAGCAAGCGTTTGAATCCTATGAGCTGCACGCCGTGACCTCTGCTCTGCACTCCTTCTGGCTGCAAAGCCTGTGCGACGTCTACATGGTGAGGATGCAGAGCAGGCTGTCCCAGGGTATCATGGGAGCACCATTCCATCATTATAAGCCTGTGTGTCCTGTGTGTCCCTTAGGAGTGTGTGAAGCCTTTGCTGGCTCAGCAAGGTGGAGAGAGTCCAGGTGGGGATGTGGAGAAGGCGAAGCATGCAGCTGTCAGCATCCTGTATCACTGTGTGTCTTCGTCTCTGGCCCTGCTCTCCCCCTTCATGCCCTTCATCACTGAGGAGCTGTGGCAGAGACTGCAGCCACTCAGAGGCCAAACTGCAGCCGAGAGCAGCCTGAGCCTGCAGCCATATCCCCGCTCAGAGCAGCTGGTAGGAGCACACACACCCCAGAGCACATACAAACACCAGCAGCAGAGCTTTCCTGGCCTGCCATCATACAGGTCACAGTGTTACAGCGAACACTTCTCCCTGATAGAAGCTGTCCATGAAGACAGCTCAGACCTCTGAAAACCTGAACAGAGCTTCTTTACATCTTCAAAAAGTCCAAGTCAGTACGGTCAAACTGGACTAGATTGATTTGTGGAATGTCAAGGTCTCTCTGACAGCGCCAGCTGATGAAGTTCAGCTGTGAGAAGAGAGATCTGTTTTTTCTCTGCCGAGACTTTTTCTATGATTTATTTATTTTGAAACAGTGGAAAGAGGAGCTGGACTGTCTTACAGAAAAGGGACAGAAGAGCAGCAGAAAGCTAAACAGGAGAGAGATAGAGCACAAGCTTTAAGGCTAAAACATGAGCTAAAAGCTTATACAGGAGGTAAAGGTTAAAACAGAGGCCAAAGGCTAAAATGGAGGCTAAGGGTGCGGTCACACTGGCCATCTGTGCCGGGCTTGGGCACACTTTAGACGTAGAGTACAGCTCGATTGGCCAGTGTGACCGCAAATAAAGCGTGACTGGGCACAGCCTACTTCCAGGCTTTAAGGAGGCGGGCCAAGCCACGGCATGATTCATGCACAATCATGTTGGAGCGGATGGAGTACAAACACGATGCATCATGCATGATGTATGATCGCCACAACCACTCCTCTTCATAATTGTTTTAAAATATGGCGGGGTGTTAGAGGGCTGTGTCGGTCCAAAACAACTTAACAGAAACCAAAAAGTGAGTAAAGTTATAACAATGTTCTCCATGTTCTCTAATCTGCTGACTCTGATGAAACTGCGTCCTGTAAACAGATGCTTCATAGTGACATAGGCAGCCGTGCGTACGTGCCGGCAACTGTGCTGAAGCCTGCTTCATTTTGTACTTGTGTGTGACCGCTATCTGTACTCTCCTGTGGGGGAGCAGCGTTGCAGAGGGTGAATCGTACTTCAGTATGGCGCGGTTTGAATGGCCAGTATGACCGCACCCCAAGCTGTTTCACAATGTTCATTCCTGTCCACATGCAGCAGTTATTTTCTAGTGATCTGTTCAAACTAGAGTCTATCAATAAAATAAAGATCCGGGTTACGTTTGCTCTGCTTGGTGACGTTGGAGTTGTTATATAATCACTGGTTAGTTCAACCAGGATTCACTAACATTACACATTAGACATGTCTCCGAGCACCAGGCTGTGAGTAGCACTCCATATGACATGAGCCAGCTCATCCCATAACAGTTTGTACGAGTCCCCTGGGCAAAGGGGTTGCTGCATTCCACTTCAAACAGATTCTCCTCATGGTCATTTTAAAGTGACTGCGAGGAGAAACTGATTGAAGTGGACTGTGGCGATGCCTCTGGCTGGAGGACTTGCGCAAACTGTATCGCGCAAACTGTCTTGATAAAATAACAAATGTTTTTTTTGAAAGATGAAGAGCGCTCAGATCTTACTTTTCTTTATCACTTTTTTTTGTTCAAGACAACTTTTTAATGGATACAATGCAGCGAGGTAATGCGTTTATCAACAGTTACACAGCGCTGTTGGTCTTGTAATTGACAACAACCAAACTTTGTGAGTTTGCACCATAGTTTGGTTGCAGGACATAGTTGGCAATACTCAGTCTGGTGTTCTGTATTGGTTCCATGTGACATTGGTGAATCCTCGTTCTTTAGCTTGTGTTTTAGCCTTTAGCCCATGCTCTATTTCTCTCCTGTGTAGTTTTCTTCTGCTCTTCTGTCCCTTTTCTGTCAGACAGTCCAGCTCCTGTTCCCACCATATCTCTCTTCTCACTGTTAAACTTTGTCAGCCAGTGTGGTGTAGTCAAAGAAACTGTGGCGTACCGCAAATTAATCATGTCCAAAGCAACACCTCCAGTCCCAATTGTAAAGCTAGGAATCAGCATTCAAATATGACCTATTTCAGCACTGATAATCTTATTTAAAGTTGTGGATTATGATCAGGCATACATCTTGAGATGAGACTTTTTCAAGATCACTTAAAAAGTCCTCACAGTACCTTTAAATTAAAGGTAAATGAAATACATATAAGAAAATGAATGGAATTAGGCAAGGGAAGGGATAAGGAATTATATTTCACCAAGGAGTTCTTCCAAGTAAGTATAATTTTGGGGCTTTTGACCTTTTCATCATTTTCAATGCTTTAAAGGGAACCCCGACTGTAAGGACTAACAGGCATGAATCTGCTTAAATGTTTGTCTCAAACTAGAATTTGTTGTTAAAAGACATAACCAATTGGTTTTTCTCAAAAAAAAAAAAAAAACAGTTTAAAACACAGTTTCTATCCTTCGGGCGCAGCCATTGTTTTACTGCCACAATGCATTCTGGGTTGATGACGTAGATTGGTTGCTTGGTGCCGAGCATCTGGATTTGGCCGTTTACTCACTACTAGTCACCGTAAGTCACTAGGTTTGAGGAGGGAAAAAACCATAATAATGCCACATGTGGCTGCTTTTGGGTGCACTTTTCAGTCCAAAGGAAACAAGGAGACTGATGTTAGTCTGCACAGCTTCCCAAAAGACAAGAAAAGAAGGAAGTTATGGGAAATCGCTTGTGGCCGTAAACAACTTCCGATGGACCAACGGCTATGTTCTGACCACTTCTCCCCAGAAGCATTTGCTGCATTTAGCCGGCCCATGCTGATGAAAGAGCTGACAGGTGTGGGTCATTATAAACGGAGACTAAAGCCAAATGCTGTGCCGACTATTTTCCAACACAAACCCACAAAACTTCCTCTGGAAACCACTGAAGTCCGCTCCAGGACTTATATGATCCTGTATGAGATCGAGCCCGGTGCAACCATATGACGTCACTACCCAGACGTTATTGCGGCGTAAACAACAATGGCGGCCTACAGGTGAAAATATTTTTTCAAATTTTATACAAACTAAGATATTTTGAGAGATTGTATTATCGTTCTTATGTAGCTGGTAAAAACACTGATCATTCAGGAAAATGACGTTCTGGTAGCCAGGGTTCCTTTTAAGGAACATTTTAAATTCATTTAGAAAAACAACAAATCCAGGGTCCTATTTTCCTGAAATTTGGAAAGGTTTATAAGTATATCACGGCAGATTAGAATCATCATATTGGATTTCTAATCTTTCACCAAAAGTTGTATATTTTATTGAGAATAATTCTGGACGGACTGAATTTTATTAATTTTTTTACAGCTGATGGAAAAACAGCTGCTGTATGATCCACTTAGGCTGTGGTTTGAAAGCAGTTCATAAGTGTTTGATATGGGCTTTAGTGGGTTTCCATAAAGTAAAAACCTCTTTACAGACAAAAAATTAGATGATTCGGTGGTGTTTCTTTGGTTTTCACTTCACTACTCTCTCATGAAATGTTGTTGAATCATAGCTGTAGTGCCAACTCATTCCAGTAGGTGACAGTAACTCATGAACCTAAGTGCCATTCTGCACAGATAAACAGCACTCGCGCTGTTCATTTAGGGAAACAGTAAACCAGGTAGACTGGTCTGCTGCAAACTGAGGACTTTTCCCGGATCAGTGAGACATCTAGGAATGTTTGGCAAACCACAGATCTTGCAAGTTTTTACATACTGTCCACTACATACTGAATTTCAGCCAAATCAGTAGGCACTGCTGGGTTAATAAAAGCTTTGAAAAACAGCCTGTATCCCCCTTCCCATCAAACGTCATTGATCCTTTAATAAATATAAAAGCATGTGAAAAAACAATGGAAGTGTTTGCTCCTGTGTGCTGAGGCCTTCCTGTTTTCCCTCCTGATAGTGCTGGTGTTGGTTTTGGCCATGCTGGTGTCCATCCCTGTGTTTAAGCTGATGTGTTTCTTCTCTCTGACCTCTGACCTGCATCCTGTCAGGCTCACTGGTACTTCCCTGAAGAGGAAAGAGACTTCATGCTGGTGCAGGACGTGATCAGAGAGGCCCGCTCACTGAGGGCTCAGTGTGGACTGACCAAAGAGAAACCTGACAGTGAGTCTCACGCTCACACACACACAC
>RPOG01007836.1:0-16448 GCA_008086565.1 Thalassoma bifasciatum | reverse complement strand
AGATCTGACATCTTTCTGTGTATGAAAGAGTCAGAGAAACCAGCCTGGCTTTGATTTATACTCTGTTATCAGTGGCTCTTGAATTTGTGCAGTTAGCTTTGATGTAATTTTCCAGTGCCAACACCCTTTTTTTTTCTCGCAAATAAACCTCAAATACGCCTTTCCAGTGCCAGCAGTGAATGTTTTTTACATGACTGATCAGACTGTCAGGGAGTTAAGTGAATACTCAGAGTCTGGGCTGCCGCTTTGGAAAGGAAGACGTGAAATTTCTCTTCATTTGGATGTTGTATCGAGGAACAGAAAATATCACAGACATAAACAGCAAATCTCCTCATGGAGTCTGCACAATCTGTCATTTTGTGTGAACAAAGCATGTCTCAGAGACAATTAGATATAAAACACATGAAGTGCAAAATATTCTCTGTGTTTAAGTTGATGAAATTCAGGAAGAAATGTGGAATTCAACATATTTGATATTTCTATTAATACAAAAACAAACCCGAATGGAAAAAGTTGGGGAGAGAGCGGGGAAAAGGACATGCGTCAGAGATTATCGGCTCAGTCTGGAGTCGAGATGTCAAACAGCAACCAGATGGATGCACGTCAGAGGAGCAGACAGATCATGACTGAGCTCCTGGTTAATTGGCTCGGATGAGATATTGTTAGCCCAAGAGTCAACACGACATATGAGGCGCAGTTGTATGTCAGCGATGAGTCACTGATTTTGTCTCATGCCCACAAAGGGGCAGTTACTATATTTGGATGAAACTTATATCCCTCACAATTCTTTATTCAGCTTCAAACTTCAATCAATTTACATGAGTCAACTCCCTTTTGGTTTCAATGTTAAAAAACCTTCTTCAAGAAACATAAAAAACCTGCGATAGTGTTTTTACAGGTTTAAACTCTTCAAACCTCCGGGAGAGATTCTGAGAAATGTTCCTTTAATGGTGAACATCTGGAAGGTGCACGACTGGTGAAAACAGTACATCAACTTAACGTGGACTGATTCCTTCTTTAAACCTTTTTGTCAAACTTTGAATTTTCCAAAATTCACCAGTGAGGAGTTTTTAATTTAAATCCTTCGCAATTTTTTGAGTCATACAAAGTTTGGAAGAAAATACTCAAACAGCTTCTTGTTTTGTTACATGGTCGACCATCGTTCTCCTTCACATCCCAAAACCTTATCCAGTCTTACCCAATCTAAAAATTGTTGCTACTTCTCACAGAGAATTTGTCTTAAATTAAGGATAAAAGGATTGGACTTCCTCTCTTGAGCTTTATTTTTTTGATTTTCATTCAGCTGCTTCCAATTGCGTTGGATCCCTTCGCCTCTCCTCCAATTTTCATGTGTTCAGCACAGTAAAGCCTTTGGAAGACATGAGTTTATTCCCATTTGAGTGAGTATTTGATTTGAGACATGGAGACGATAAAGACAACCTGGATGAAAACCACAAACATGGATTCTTGTTTCATTCATATCATTCATACCAGCACGTTTGGATTAAAATGTCAAGGATTTTTAATAAAAATCAGATTTAAAAAAACAGATTTCTGCCACTAATGTTGTACTCGAGCCACTAAACCTCAAATGAAAGTCTTGGCTCAAGTTTCTGCCCAAGTCAAGTTCATGTTATCAAAGTCTGAGTTTAACTGGGGTCTTAATTATAAGAGCTTTCCTTTAAATTAAGTGCTGGTCTGAGTTAAGTCCCTTGACCCAAGAGTGAGTCCACATGAAACCCCAACCAGCTGATTTTAAGTGATTAAAAGAACAGTGATCCTAATGTGAAGACTCTGATTCTACAATTGTGGCATCAATAAAATCATCTAGCAAGCTCAAAAACACTATTGATGCTTCTAATGATGCAAATGTTGCCATTACATAGGAGCTAATTATGATGAAGTGCTTGGCATCAGCAAACAGAAACCTTTGAAAAAAGGATCTGGGCCAGGTCACTGAGTTCAGCTCTGCTTCAATGGAGAAATGAAGATGAACTCAGTGAACTGGTCCAAAGCCTTTTGTAAAGGTTTGTAATATTTGATTTTAGAGCAGGCATCAAATTTTTCACCAAAGTTAATAAATAGAGATGAAGTTCCCTTGGAGATCTCCAGAGTTAATAAATAAGACTGATTGGTGTCACTTAGTTCAGCTCTGCTCCAATAGAGATGTTAAGGTAAGCATTTTCTGAAAGGAAATGCGGGCCCCCCTTTAGTTTTGATTGTGATAGCTCTGCTTTACTGCATACTAAACAAATGAGTGTAAAAGCATGAAGTAGTGCAAGGTTATGTTGCATACTTCAGCGCCTTTACTTTCTATTTTGAGTTCATAAGCATGTTCACACTGACAGTAAGGGAAAAATTCTGCAAAAATTCAAAACTAAGGGATTTTTTTTTTCATATTTCAATACTTTCAAGACTTTATTTAGGCACAATTCCTCTGGCAAGTACAGAAAATATCTTGTTTCGTGGTATTTTGAGTCAAAAATAAAGCCTGAATTGCTTATCAATGACCAAAACACAAACTCTCTATCTGTGAAATAATCTAGAAAATGTAGGGGTAAGTTTTCTATGTGCACTTTGCACGGCACAAATACTGAGTCTAAAGTCAGTGTATCATGCATTGAGTCTTCCTAACAAATATTATTTAGCAAGAAAGTAGTATGTTTTGTTTGATTTTCTCAAAAAAGGGCATTTTGGCCGTCATGATGACAAGTAAAATAAGATCGTACTTCTTTTTAAGTTTCTTAAATTTGGAAGATATCCTTATTTTAAGAAACTAACCAGCTAGTTTTTCTTGTTCCATTAACGTTTGTTTACTAATATGACGACAGATAACATTTTCAGGACCTGTTGGATGAATGTGACGTTTATGAAATCTCGTAACACTAGAAATTAGACCAGGACACTCGTTTAGTTGTGAGTTTTTCTTGGCTTTTCTGTCTTTAAGGCTGAATGCAGCCAGTGCCCAGACTTGAGTACAACACTGCAGTTAACTGGTTTATATTTTACTTTGCACAGTTTTATTGCAGCACTTTGCTTCGGCAAATGTCTGTATTTGATTGGACTTTCTATCTAATGTGTATCTTTGCCTTCCACATGGCCCCCGTGGAGCCCTGAAGGCACAGATAAGGTGTACATCCTGTCCGACAGTAATATGAGTTTAAACCTGAAATTCATTCCACATTTCAGTTTGCCACACTCCCATCCTGGCTGTCACTCACCACTGCACTATCTAATACAGCTGCAATGCCACCAAATTCATCTTTAAAAAGATTTTTCTGATGTGGCGTCCCTGACAGATTTGGAGAAGAGCCTGTGGAGAGCTAACTGTCACCATGCTACACACACACACACACACACACACACACACATACACTCGTACGGCTCACTGTCAGTAGTCCACTGTGTCATATAAAAGATGCAGCCACCCTGTGGGCGTCAGATGACACACAGATACAGACACATACACACACACACTTGGCTGTCAGTCATTCACAGAGTGGGTAGGTTGATGTGTGGGGTGTGGGAGGGTTATTCCTTGCTTTTCAGCGTAGTGTGTGTGTGTGTGTGTGTATATATGTGTGTGTGTGTGTGTGTGCCAAAGTGCATGTGGTGTGTTTATCTTTTTGTGTCTACTCCACCCGAAGTTGGAGAACCTGTCATTCATTATATCAGGCAGAAGAAAGTGCAAGTGTGTGCAAAGAAAGTTAAAATAGTTTCAAAACAGTGCCGTTTCAAATCCCACATCCATCCCGGCGTCTAATTTCACTTCGCAAACACAGAACGCATCAGTGACAGAGAGCATGGCGAGTGACCGCAGGGAAAGTGGTTCGACGAGAGATAAAAGTGAATGACGGAGAAGTGAAGACGGGAGAAACAGACACTAAGGAAGACTGAAGGATTTGGGGTAGCCACGGCAGGAATGAAGAGCAGACGGAGAGACAGAGAGGTTCAGACAGGAGAAGGTATGACGGCAGATATGGAAGATGACACGTTACGGGACGGAGCCTCATGTGAATCAGTGTATCTGAGGAAGGAGGAAGAGAGAAGATGAAACATGAGAGGAAAACAGAAAGTTTGAACAACAATAGAATCCCTCATCAAACAGGAATGAAATTAAAAATGTGCTTTTCATATGAATTTCATCCCAGCATCAGTAGCGAGGTAAGCTTTTTACGGGCAATCAAACAGAAAAACATGTCCAATTTAAGTATAAAATACAGATTGCTGCTGTCGGTTTGAATACTAATAGTCACTTAACTATACTCCCCTTAGTATTCATTCTGCACCGCCGATTAAAACGATGAATGAGAGGATCCCACATATTTAATCATCTGCGTTCTAGTTAAAACATCCACCCTGATTCACTGAGTTAATGCATCAGCCCTGACTGTGTTTGATCAATGGGACGCATTTGTTAAAATCATGGCATGAAATTGCCTTTTTTTTCACCAACACGTCTCTGGCGGGACGTTCTCACGAGCCAGTTTTTATCATTCAAACCATGAGCTTCTATAACTTGTGATACAGTTAAATTATTCATCGTTACTGTAAGTGTTCACGTGTTATGACAAGTGTTGATTTAACTTGTTAAAACATGGAAAAGCTAATTGAGCTGTTTGGAGGTAGATGACAGATTTGACTGGATTGATTTCAAAAGTAGAACTTGTTTCAGGGTAAATGCCTGCAGGTGTCATTTTTAAGTACTTTTGTTGTCTTCACTCATTGTCAGATGTTTTCAGAGCATTTTGACCCATTTTTAAGGATCCACAGAATATTATGTTGGCTATATAAAAAGGAATATATACTCTCTTCTGTCGTCAGGAGAAAAAGTTAGTTTCGACCTTTTTCGTTCTTAAATGATCAGCAGTAGAACACCAAAATCATCTATTTTTGACCAAAAAACAGAGAAAACAAGCTTTGGTCCTTTTAAAGCACTTGTCTCTGAAGCGCTGTCCTCTCCACCATCTCCATCTTCTTGTGCAAAAAATGAAATCCAAGCAAGTCCTTCTGTCTTATTTTCAGTCAAAAATATCTTTTTTGACTTGATATGAGCCACATTCATCAGAGTAGTCCAGAAATTTGTCCCATTTAAAGTTATTTAAAAACAAAAATTGTGTCTGAAATACTTGTAACAAGTTAAAAAAAATCTGCCAATGGGGTAAGAAATTATTTTTTTTTTTTAGGGTTTTTTTTTTTTGTTATACTTTTTTGCAGCTTTTATTTTGATAGCGGAAAGGACAGTGGATAGAGTAGGAAAGGGGGAGAGAGTGTGGAGTGACATGCGGGAAAGTTTCTTATATTGAGATAGTTTTCTAATATCATTGGCAGATTTTTTTTCTTTTTACTTGTAACAAGAAATTCAGACATCATTTTTGCTGCTAGTCAGTATTCCCTCTGGTGCTGTTCTCAGCGAAGCTAGCTTCTCCATTTTATCTGAGAAAGATTTTACATTTCCCGTTACGATGGATGGAAGGACAGGTCGATGTTGTCACTTCTTGGCTCACACCACAGTACCAGTGTGTCATCCTCACCTCCTTCTCCTCAGCTCTAGGGGAAAATTGGGCCTAGCACCAATTAGCACTGACATGCTACAGGCTGCTAACAGCTGATGTTGTGTGTGAAAATGCCCTATAATCTAAATTAGCCAAGATTTTGAGGCACTATTTATATTTTAAGGCAGGAGAAGTACATTTTTGAAGAAATAGGCTGCCTCTCTTTTCTTTTTCATTTTAGCATGTTGTGAGGCATTATTTATGTTTACATAATAGAAGATTTTCACGTCAAACAGGAAAGGAACGTTTTGAATAAATAAATAAATGCTCTATGAAGCTTATTTGTTGTCTTCAAGTATTTTTGAGAATTTTTTGCAGTATCTCCAAGAGTTTGGTAGGGTGCTCTTTTTTTTATTTTATTTCAGAATCACTTCAATATTAAAGCCGAGAGTTAAACTTACAGAATATTTTAATAATTCAAGGCACACATCTACCCCAATCTGAAATATTTAACATGTTTACAATTCCTGGTTCGACTGCTACAACAAGAAGAGCAACTTGTGGCATTTTTAACTTGAATTTTATATTCACATTTTTGTTTTATTTGTCACTGCATGGGACACAAGAACACCCAGCTAAAGATATAGATCTGTGATATAAGATAGAAGATATCTCTCTGTGAAAAGGTTTGCTAAAAATTGTGAAAGTATAGCTCTCAGTTACGGATATTACTGCTCTTTTGCAAGCATGACTATGAAGGATTACGTGTGGTTTGTTTTTACGCTTTTCAGCAGTCTAACTAGCTACAGCAGCCTTCACGTGAATGGTAAGGCTGTTGGTTACTGTACGAGTGATTTTCAAACAAGCCGGTAGAGGTTTTTACGCACCTCCGCCGAATACTGTTGTCCAGTGAAGCAGAGAGCACTTCCTGTATATACCAGGCTCTCCTGGCATCAAATCTCCATGTATCGAGATGTTGTGTAGCCAGAAGTCTAAGGAAATAGAATATGCCAAGCTTTGCCAGATTCACATTGAGGAGGAAATGCTCTAAAACTGTGAAGCTGCTGTTATTGATGAGAACGGACACGACAGACAGACAAACAACAAACTTTACAGGAGAAATGTCACCACTTGGAATAATTTGATGTGACGCAAAAACATTACCGTTCTAAGTGGTACAGTTAAAATATACATCGTCCATCTAAGAAGCTTTGAGGAACTTCTGCCAAAATTCTTCTGTTTGTTTTTTTTCTTTCAACAAACAAATTCAAAGATAAGATGTAATTTAATGCGGGTCTGACCTTCTGCTTCAGGTGTAGCTGCTGGGTTTCCAGAAAACCAATTAACCCATCGAAAGCTTGAATTAGCAACCCCCCCCTCCCTCATAATATTGTGGATCCCATCTGGGGAACAAAGGTGGTGGGGCTATAATTACTCCGCCAATCTGAAAGCTTGGAAGGGCTCAAATGGTTATGTTGGGGAATTTGCTTATAGATGGTAATGAGTTTGGAGTGTTTAAGGTCAGGTTTAGGATCAGGGGCGGACTCCATATTTTCCACCCCCCCTCACCCAAACACACACACACACACACACACAAGAACAACTCCCCAACACCCCCAACCAGTTTGATAGGAGAGAAGTGCTTCGAGCATCATGGGTTAAGGCCTCATCTAACACTCATGGGAAATCACAGCCAAACAACTAAGGGAGATGCACCGTGACTGATGGTATTGGTTTGAAATAACACAGAGAGAGTGACATAAAGAGAGACTACGGAGAGAGAGAGAGAGGGAGATGATAAAAAAGAAGACACAGATAAAGGTTCAGTTAAATAGAGTGAAAAATTGACTTTTGAGAAAATAAAGCTAATATTGCCCCCTCCCCGTTTTTGTGCCCTTTATTTTAATGACACTGCCGATGTTACCGGATTCTTCTTCTTCTTCTCAGAACTGACTGTTGTGATTGGTCTGACTGTCAGCCTGACTCCTTTTTTTTTTTTTTTTTTTTATAAAACCAGAGTTTCTTTAACCCTTTAACTACCCAAACAAGAAAAAAGGAATAGAAAAAAATGTTTGTTTGCATTTCTTCTTGCAATAGGTGAATGAAAAACACAATCTATTTTTCTCTTTTTTTAAAAAAAACAAATATTTTCGTTTTTAAAATATTAACCTCTACTGTAATGGCTGAAATCTCACATAGTGGTCATCATAAGAGATTTCATACAGATACCACAAATAGTAGAAAAAGTTACATAGAACGCCAATTTCGAAAGAAATTAATGTGTCATAAATATCCAGGGCAGTGGTTCCCAACCTTTTCCAATTCAGGGCCCACTTTTCAGTCTCAAGAAATTTGGCGGCCCACAACTGACCCTGTTAGTACTGATTTTGTAACAACTGGTTAAAAGTTGGGATAGTGATTAAATTTTTAGATTATACATTTGTTTTATTACATTTTGTGTTTCATTACATGTTTTAATTACACTTCAGACTTTTGAAATTTGGGGTCATGTTACATGTTGGGCTTTAACATTCCTTCTTTAAGGACTTTTCTTCTATACAAATATTTGAACATGTTTAATATCTTTTAAGTTTTAACATTTTAAACATTATTCTTTATATTTGCATCTTTGTACAATTACCCATCATTAAATTTCAGACTTTTTTGGAAATGATTTGGCGGCCCATTTGCAATACCTCCGCGGCCCACCAGGGGACCATGGACCACAGGTTGGGAAACACTGATCTAGGGCATTTAACAGTTCTGATTTCTGTGACAGTGCGCTACAAAATATTGAGCAATACTATTTCAACATAGCCGGACTCTCGCCTCATGTCATTTGATCAAAAAAATAGAAAATAAAAATTAAAAAAAAAATCAGCACATCACTTCACTGGCCACTTTTCATTGTTTTTCCCTTTTTGGATTGTGTACCATCATTTTTTATGAATAGTGTTATTCAATTCTTTTTAAATAGTGCAAGTTTTTATACATATTTTTTTCTAAATTGCTATGACTATGAATCACTATTTGCACTTTTACATACAGATATTAACCAATGAAGCAATTTTAAGTTCAATAAACAGTCAAAAAATAAACTCACATGAGTCTCATTAAGTGACACACGCTATGATCTAGCAGGACGCCAAACCATCGACCATATTTATGTGTTTTTGGTCTTAAACTTCATTCAAAGTGGCATTAAAAAGGTCTTAAAAAGTCTTAAATTTGACTTGCCAAAACCTGCAGGTTCCTACGTTCATACAAATGTCTGTTCATATGGTGGTTTGTGTGTGTCATTAGAAAATGTAACGCTTCATTTTGCAGGAGAATTTAGAGGTTTTGCCTGTTGTGTGTAAGCATGCTTTCAGAAAATGTGTCTTGAGTAAAACTGTAAGCTACATAGGGTTGTGAGACTCATAACTTCCTGAATTGTCTGTTTTGTTAAACTCCTCTTAAATGTTGCTCCAGGTGAGATTCAGAGGTAGCGTGACTCCGCCTTCTCTAACCATCAGAGCGTTAAAGGAAATACAATTTTCAGCCGTCTTTTCCTCCCCTCCATCCGTCCATCTCCTGGGACTCGAGCACAAAGGAAAATAGAGAAGTGGGAAATTGAGGGGAAATTGAGAGCACGAGAGAGAAAGAGAGAGAAAGAGAGAGAGAGAGAGAGAGAGAGAGAGGAGGGTGAAGACGGAGTGAGAGGAAGAGGTGGAGACGGAGGCAGGAGGAAAACAGATGTGGTTCATTGAAGCGGCACTAGCCCACAGTCAGAGACAAAGACCTGAGAGTGTGAGAGCATGATCCTCAACTCGCACGCTGGAAATTATGGACTGAGTGTGTTTGTTTGTGTGTGTGTGAGAGAAAGAGAGAGAGAGATAGAGAGAGAGAGAGAGAGAGAGAGAGGGTAAAAGGTAAAGAGCAGGAAAGCAGACGCTGTAAAGGAGAGATGAGAAAGATCCAGACCACAGTGACGCTCACATACATGTATTTATTCCACACACAACACAGACTAGTCGTAAATGTTTGTTAGCTAAAACACTCATTCATCACCAGACAGATTAATATCTCAGTATTATAATTCAGCAACAGCTCAGCTTCATCTTCCTGTTGATTTAAACGCTGCGATCCTGGATTAATTCCTGTGTATAAAATCAATGCATCATTGCCACAACACAACTGCATTTTCATTGTTTAGTATTCCTCTGGGGGGTGATTTTTCCCTGCATTGTAAACACTTAAGCTGTTCATATTTGGATAATTTATTATAATAAAGCAGTCTCCAAACATTGCACTCTCCTTATTTAGGGAATGTAGGCATAAATTCAAATCTTTTTTTTTTTTTTTTTTGTATTGTAATTTTCTTTTTCCCATTCCCCAGCTGTAAAGGCTTGATGTGGCAGAAAACTGCAGCTGCATGAACAGAAACGAGATAATACTATTTTTTTCTTTTTTTTTTATTAGGACCAGTCATTTTGATGAGCAGTATTTTACACTCTGTGACTGCAGTGAACTCACACACACACACACACACACACACACACACACTGCATCATCAAACACACAAAGCTGAAAGCAAACAGACAGAGCAATGCCTTTATAGGATTTTTTTTATTTTTTTTTTTTATGGGTAGATATGGTGTTGTTCTTTTCAGCGTTCCAAGGTGAAAACGTGACGAGAAACAAGATCACATTTAAATGTAGAAATAATAAGAAATATACATAGAAGTGATAATAATAATGGATGTTTTGTTCTTCACATGGTCACAATGCAATGTGAAAATAGTGCACAACAAATGCTAATCTAGCAATGTTTAACATCATGCATGAAATTGTACTAGTCCACTATTTAGGTAAAGAAAGAGGCAAATGGAAAAGAGGATGGCAACTGTAAAAAACACTGCATTTTCTGGCATTTTTTTCTAAAATCAAGCTATTTTAGAGAGATTATCTGTCAGAATGATTAGTTTATGATGTCATGACACCATTGAAAAAGAGATGTGGTGTGGGTCCAGGACTGAACTGGACTTCTTCACCAGTCATAGTAATGACTTCTCGTTGGCAAACAGCAGATCGAGTGTTGTTTTCTCTCTGGTCCGACAGTTAACAAACTGTGTGAATCAAGTCAAGTGGGAAAAGAAGGTGACATCATTGAAGTCTCCTGAAATTATTATGAGTGCCTCGGGATGTTGAGTCTGTATCCTGGCAACAGATTCATAGATGAAATTACACAAAACTTCAGCCGTTGCTTTGGGTGGAATGTAACCAACAATTGTTATTAAATGACTGAATTCTCGTGGAAGGTGGTATCATATATATATATATAAATCAGAATGAGGTAGCTGACCTCATTCTTTGAGCATAAACTGTTGCTGAACCTGAGCAACTGCAGCAACCCCAGACTGCTGCCCACGCAGGCAACACATTAAAAGTGAGTGATTGATCCATTTTCATCTTGTACTACAGTGATTGTAAGAATTGTACAAAGTGCTAATGTGACTTTCCAAAACAAGAAAAGGACACGAGCCAAATAGCTGCATGAGAGCTGTTTTTGATATAAGTGTCATTAGCATTTCGCTCAAAGCGCTGCAGTCTCGTCGATCCAACGGCAGAGATGTGGACACAACTTCAGTTGTTCTTTAGATATAAAGAAGTTTCCTTCTCCTTGTTTATTCTGTCTGCCCATCATAGCATGAGCAGCTTGACAGTAGCAGAGATAACTTCGAATTACAGCCAGAAGCAGCAAAGAGTAAATAAATAACAATTATCCGTCTCTGGTTGTTTCAGACCTTCTCCACAGCAGCAGAGAATGAGTAACACAGAAAAAAGCCCTGAAGTTATAACGCAGCATTTCTGCTCTGGCTTCTCTTCAATTCATTTCACTGTAAAAGCCTGAAAGGTGCGTCATAAATCAGTTATGATCGTCGTCTGGGTTTAAATAATGCACATATTAACATTGCCACTTAGCGAGAGGGGACATATATCAACTCACAGATAGCTATGTAGCCCCACAGAAAACACGCTAATGCACACATTCCTCACCCTCACTTTTGCTTTTGCACCGCTTTAGTCTTCAGGCTAATGAAAAGCCTTTATGCTCCCTAAAAGCAAGCAGAGACATAAATGGCTTTCACCTCATTTGCTAATTTTCTCGGAGGTGATTCATCTTTTCTTTTTCTTCTTCCAAGATACCACAAAATAAATAAGGCTTTGATTTGATTTGGCTTTCTTAAGGATACTTTTAAGGGTTTCAGTCTTATCACAGACTATTGTCTTTCTTACTTAACTCCACCTGGAGGAGTCGGGATTCTGTCTCAGCAAAAGGAACAGTGAGGAAACTGCAAAATTCAGGATGAAATATTTAATAACTTATCAAATAAGAGACTTAAATTCAAATGCAAATTATCCAACTCAGGTTTAAATTAGATGTATGTACATTTCATGTGGGTGCATTTTGTTAATTTATGACAGTACTTCCAAACCCAACAATGAATCAGATTGTGAGAAGTATTTGAAGCTTTGTATTCAAGTTAAACATGAAAAGGAGACATATATGTCAACTGGCAATCTCTGGAAGAGGAGAAACTTATTATGTATATACTTGATCCTGGATTTTGCTGAGTCACCCTTTAATCTGTCAATTGTCTGATTTAAAGAAAACTTACATATTTTAAGACATTATAAACAACATCCTCTGCAATGCTACGGAGCCCCTTAAGGGTCACGGCGAGTTTTTTCTGGGGGGAGACGATTGCGTTCCCTCGCAATACATTTTTGTCTTCAGATCCTTCTGATTCAGATTTTCATTTTTACTCAGGTGCGCAGAGAATGGATCCAGAAGTTAGAAAGATAGAGATTCAATATGATAATATATAATGATCAATAACCCATCATTAGAGCATTTCAGAAACAAAACCGACACGTCTCTGCAGTCACAGCAATGTTGACTGCGAGCTACAATTGTAATTTTCTTGAAACAAGCTATTGCTTTGCGCTGGGAAACCTGCATTGGCTGCAACCGAGCGGCAACCTCCGGTCTGAAAAAATGAGACAACACGGAAGTGCTGAAAAGCTGCTGTTCCTCCAGTGACCGTTTGAGGCTGGCTCCAGAAGCACCGGAAGTCCTGTACAAGCAGACGGGAAAAAGGCCGTTTTCAGAGCCCAAATTGGCGTATTTAAAGCCTGGTACAAACACTGTCTCCCGTCTGGATCTCTAATTTTGCTAACGGCTCATTCTGTGAGGGGGGTGAATCTTTTTCTAACTCGGCCGTTTGGAAGATATTAGGATCAAGAGCTTGCCCAATCAGAGCCACAGCTCAGATCACGTGACTAACAGGCGCCCAATGGCTGTAAGTTTGGGCACTCGTCCCATTTCCAATATGGCCGCGCCCGTCGTTTAGCCTCAAAACAGAGCTGCAGTAACAGACGGGTGACGTCACGGAGACTACGTCCATGTTTTATACAGTCTATGGCTGCAACACAGAGGCAGCTGGTGCTGGGACGTTCAAAGACCGTCTGTAAATTGCAACATGGAAACAAACACGAAAAGGTATTGCGAGGGGACGCAATAGTCTCCCCCCCAAAAAAACTCACCGTGACCCTTAGGGGGCTCCGTACAATGCAAATTTCATGTACATTTTTGTGAAACACTCGGGAGGGCTCACCTTGTCTGGGATAACATGCTCTCAGTAGACGCGTTTCCATTACACCTACAATTGTGCAAAACCAAAATAGATTAGATAATTTTGGGAGTTTCTGTATCAAAGTTTATTGCAAAAGTGCAGCTGAAACACCTTGAAAAACATCAATGAAGGTGAATATCAGACTTGAATCACTTTCTCCAAACAAACAAGATGGACATTTTATCTCATCTGACACCGTGATCATACGTCATATGTATGTTAGGTCGGGTCATCCTAAAGTTTTGGGCCCAAGATCTTCTCCCAGAAGTCTCTAGCACATGGTCACTGTCACACTTACAGACTCTGGTATTCATATTTAAACACCCTCTGTCTCTGTCTGTTGACAACATCAGCAACAACAGTAACGTCCATCAAAATGGCTCTAAAACTGTTTGTGTATCCATGGTTACCGCCGGTTACAATCCTCCTTCCTTCTTCCCCATTCAGAAAATTGACTCTCAAGGGACGAGATTTTGCTCAAGTTGTGCACGACTCTAATCGTTATGGAAACGCTCAAATATACTTTCTCTAAAGTTCAGAAATATTGCTCTTATTTTGTGAAAGTGTGCCATGGAAACAGCGACTAATGACATTTAACAGTGGTTTTCTTTTGATAATTTATATTGTAGAAATTCTCACCAGCTGTGTCACAAAACGCTGAATTTTCAATCAGACTACATATTATAATCAACTTCAATTTGATAAAGTAAAAGAGTAAAATACACATCAAGCCAAGGAGGATCACACGAAACAAACAAAAATCTATAACTAAAAATATGAAAGAATAATTTTGCCGTTTTCAGATCTTATATCAACCCTCCTGTCTTTTTCTACATCCTTCGCTCCACTTTGTCTTTCCTTGTCCCACTTCTCCTCCCTCCACAGCCTCACTTGACTTTGTCAACTCCCTTCTTATTGTTCTCCTACTTATTTAATTTTTTCCTGTTCTTCACTCAATTAATTCACTCTGTGCTCTTTTTTCTCTCCCTGTCCCCTTTTTTCTCCCCTCTTTTCTTCTCTATTTCAGTGTAATGAGTAAATGCCTCATTAGCGCCGAGCTCTGATTAATGCCATCTCCCCTTGTTGTGCTCCTCTGTTTTAATGAGTAAAATCTCTCGACTTTTCTTTCTTGTTCCCTCTATGCCATCACTTCCTTTGCCGATCTCTTACTGTCACTGACCTGCTCCAAATCTTTCCTTCTCTCTTTCTCTTTCTTCTGCAGAACTTTCTTTCCTTCACCTCTTTCTCTTTTTGTTCACTGCTGGCAATAATTATTTCAGTACAGTCTCTATCACAGCTTTTCTAATGAGCCTCTCCAACAAACTCGCACACATAAACAAAATAATTATCAGTGAAGAGCTGAATTTAGCTAAATGTCAACAAGGCCAAAGCAGGACGGGCTGCTGTTAATTCTGCAGCTCTCACACTTTCTGCAGGAGCGAAGACAGACATGAAGGTGAGAATGCGTCAGCTTCACAAAGTTGGTTGTGCTTAATGTTAGGAATATGAAAATGCAACTTTATTAGACTGGAGAGACAGAGCAGTACCATTTTTATCAGAGGCAATATGAAAAAGATCTACAACTGCAGCAGTCTGACAAAACTTAACACTTCATCACTTTCAGCTTACAATTCACCTGAAACATTTAGATGTGATGTAAATTTGTGCCACCGAAATTTGTTTTAAACATTTCATATCTTCTTTGTGCAATCAGAACAGCATCTGCATCAGGAGGTTATGTACGGTGGCCAGTAGGTGTCAGATGATTTGCAAAAGTTACAACACAACAGATTACAGCCACAATGGAGGTTTAAAGAGTTCAACTTTGGCGAATTTCTAATGGACAGTAACCGGTTATTCATCAAAAATGTAGTTAAAATGTAGTTATATACCTACTGAATATACAGAATGACCAGGTTATTCCATCAATGGATTTTTTCTTCCCTGATGGCACGAGATATAAACTCCAAGATGACAATGCCAGGATTCATCGGGCTCAAATTGTGAAAGAGTGGTTCAGGGAGCATGAGACATCATTTTCACACATGGATTGACCTCCACAGAGTCCAGACCTGGAGACCTGTGCTGGAGAAGACTTTGTGCAGCGGTCAGACACTACCATCATCAATGCAAGATCTTGATGAAAAATTAATGCAACACTGGATGGAAATAAATCTTGTGACACTGCAGAAGCTTATCGAAACAATGCCACAGTGAATGCGTAATCAAAGCTAAAGGCAATCCAACGAAATATTAGAGTGTATGACCTTTTTTTTTGGTGGTGACTTTTCTTTTGGCCAGGCAGTGTATGTGGATACAGAGTCTTGGAAGGTTAATGCCTTGGATTTGACATCACTTTCAGATAACAATTACTCCATGTAGTTTTGACATTCTATAATTTTTTGACATGGTATTGTGAGAATTTGATGTTAGTTATGTGATCATAGTTGTTTTTTACTGCTATAAGTGTCCATTTGATGAGTACGTAACTGAAGACATAAGTCGTCATTTCAGTGTGAGGCAGTAAATCCATTATTTTCCTCATGCATGTTACTGCAGATGATGCAGGAATATCAATGCTGTGGTTGAATCTTAATCCAGACTGGAATAAAAAAAAGTCTCATTGCAATCTCTCTAGACAGTTGTGATAAAAAATAAATACATTTCAGAGGAATTTCGCTTGAATTCATTCATTATCAGGTTATCTAATCCTTCTTATAAATGTTAGGATGCTTTGCTGGATAGTTGAAACTGGCTCTGCTAAAATGGATATGAGCCTTTTGAATAATATATCCAGTGTTAAATAATGTGCTTTTCATCTTAAATGGAGCTCTTGGTTTTAGGACCGCCCGGCTTCAGCAGAAACTAATGTAAGAAAAAGAAAAAAAGGAAAAAAGAAGAAGGTAGCTTTTTGCCTAAAAGCAAAAACGCGTGATTTAGCCGTTGACCCTGTCTTGACACAACAACACGAAGCATCTCCAGGCGGGAAAACAAGAGGTTTTGTTGCACAAAGCAACACAAAATCAAAACAAAGCTTCTCTCGACCTCCTCCTTTCCTCCCCCTCTGTCTCTCTCTCTCTCTCTCTCTCTGGCCTCCTCATATCCTCCTTTCCCTTCCTCTCTTATTGCCCTCATCATAACCCTGCCCGTGTACGATTCAGATCTAATAACAGTGATCCCAGATCATAACTCTTGGATGTATTTTTAGCTCGAGCCAAACCCTCCCTCCTCTCCTTTTCATTCTCTGTGTATCTCCCAAACCTGCTCACCACAA
>RPOG01007834.1:0-16452 GCA_008086565.1 Thalassoma bifasciatum | reverse complement strand
TAATTTTAATTTTTAACCTTCAATGCCTTACCTATACCTTGTACAAGAGAGCGCAGCATACCATAACATGATACTTGTATGTTCGAGCACACCTGGCAATTAAAATTGATTCTGATTCAATTCGCTGGCTTTGTTATGTGGATGTTTCAGTTCTCTGAAGCTGCCGCCATGAAGACCAATTACCCTTGAAAAAACCTAAGCTTAAGTTGAAGGTAGCTGAATATGACTTTCATTTGGGTCTTTTGTGGGTTCCCCACCTCCCTGCAATTACTTTGCAGTTTGTCGTTTTCTTTTGCTGTGTTATTAGATGTTTGTATACGTTTGTGGTGACGCTGTAGAACCTTGATGTCTGAAAAACGCTATGTGAAGCTCCTGTTTGTCATCAGGCAGCTAAGCGCCTTCTTTCAGGGACAACTCACTATGGAAGGGAGGGGTGGACCGCGCATAGGCGGAGCGAATGAAACTGAAGCTTTAGACTTAGAACAGCGTTGTTGTGATATATATATATTTTTTTAATTTTTAAATTTATTTATTTATTTCTAATGTGGTGGAGAACGAGGAACGAAACGGGTGGGGAACGGACGGAAAGTCAAGCACACTACACTTCGTATGATAAAACGCGCATGCGCTAGAGAGTTTTCTGGATGGGCGGGGGAGCGTGCTACTTGAGCTGCGGCTACGGAAGATGATTACTTTTAGCACAACNATGTTTGTATACGTTTGTGGTGACGCTGTAGAACCTTGATGTCTGAAAAACGCTATGTGAAGCTCCTGTTTGTCATCAGGCAGCTAAGCGCCTTCTTTCAGGGACAACTCACTATGGAAGGGAGGGGCGGACCGCGCATAGGCGGAGCGAATGAAACTGAAGCTTTAGACTTAGAACAGCGTTGTTGTGATATATATATATTTTTTTAATTTTTAAATTTATTTATTTATTTCTAATGTGGTGGAGAACGAGGAACGAAACGGGTGGGGAACGGACGGAAAGTCAAGCACACTACACTTCGTATGATAAAACGCGCATGCGCTAGAGAGTTTTCTGGATGGGCGGGGGAGCGTGCTACTTGAGCTGCGGCTACGGAAGATGATTACTTTTAGCACAACCGGACTTCCCCACAGTCAACAACACATTTGTCTGATACATTTTAGATGAGCATAGAGGGATCAGGTTAATATGGTTACCTGCCAGGCTTTAATCCCTGAGGTGAGGGAGATCGCTGCAGCTGGTGAGAAGAACGACGCTCCAGCTGGAGCTGCCGGGACTGCATTTCCCAGTGACCTTTGCGGCGTGATGTAGCTTGGTCATGGTCGCCATGGTATCCAGGGACGCTGCATACGGGCCGGGTGCATGGTTCTGAGGGAGGCCGACGAAGTGGTTTTCTGGGAGTTTGAGACAGACATCCTTCTCGCTGAGGGAGGTTTGGATAATTGCCAGAGCAGTTTTCCCAGAACAGTTAACGCGGGTCCTCGTCCTGGAGATCGACGCTGGTCTGAGCCGGACTCTCTTAGCGGGCATGCTAATGCTGGCGCTAGCTTCAATGCTAGGAGCAGAGTGCGGGCATTTTTCCTTCTTGACTTGTCCTCTGGCCGGAGGAAGGTGCGGTGGAGGCAGAGGAAGCCTGAGCATGGCTGTGGATGAGGGCCTGAAAACTTTAAGAAGCTTTTTGTTGCTGACTCGCTGTGTGAAGGATCAGTTCTCTTTAAGACCAGCCGGATAATGGATGACTGCTGTATACTTGCCGACCGGGAGCTGCGGCGAATACTGCGATTTGCCTCAGGCCCAAATTCATCTGGAGTTGCACTGATATATACGTCCTCAAAGGATCCAGCTGAGACATTTCGGCGGATGAGATGGTGAGTTTGACACACAGTCGGCAAAGAACAAATACTCTCGTACCTTGACTTCGAGACGCAGCAGTGTGGTGCGTAGCAGTAGCAGGAATAGTTGTGAATGTAGACATGTTTAAATACACCGCCTTGTTGGTTGACGGCGAGCTGTGATTGGTTAAGTGGAGAGGTGTGACTCAAACATCAGCCTGTCAGCTGGTATCAACTGGGCGTATGACTTCCGTGTCCTGCATGAACTAACGCGAGCTTCATAAAATGGGCCAGACAAAATTGTTGGCACCCTTTTAGAATTGTGGGTAAATCATTAAATTTCAAGCAGGTGATGCTTGTTTAAACTCAGCTGTGGTGAGTAACAGGTGCTGGTAATATAGAAATCACACCTGACACCAGTGAGAATGTATAAAAGTTGACTCAACCTTTGTGTTGTTGCCTTTGTGTGTCACACCAAGAATGGAGAAGAGAAAGAAGAGCTGAGGAGTGTCTGAGGACTTAAAACACAAAATTGTTGAAAAATATGAACTTCAGAACTCTCCAGTGCTTTGTCTCCAACCATTTCTTTGTGCTTCTTAAGTATTTGTTGGGTCATTGTTCTGCTGGAACACCCATGACCTCTGACACAGACCCAGCTTTCTGACACTAGGCCCTACATTACAGCCCAGAAGATTTTGATCATCTCCAGATTTCATGACTCCTTCACACTGTCAAGGCCCCCAGTGCCAGAGGCAGCAAAACAACCCCAAAACATCACTGAACCCCCACCATGTTTGACTGTAGACACTGTGTTCTTTTCTTTGTAGACCTCATTCTGTTTTCTGTCAACAGGAGAATGACTTACTTTTCCAAAAAGCTCTACTTTAGTCTCATCTGTCCACACAACCTTCTCCCAGAAGGACTGAGGCTCACTCAGGTACATTTTTGAAAACTCCAGTCTGTTTTTTTATGTCTCTTAGTCAGCAGTGGGGTTCTCCTCTGTCTTGCTTCTTCTCACTCAGATAATGACGTATGGTCAGAGCTGAAACTTCTGCTCCCTGGGTCTGTAGGACAGTTTGAGTTTGTGTGGAAGTTGTCTGAGGATGTTTATCCACCATTCAAACTATCCTGTGTTGAATTCTTTTGTCAATTTTTCTCTTCCATCCCTGCCCAGGGAGATCAGCCACAGTTCTATGGGTAATAAACTTTGTGATAGTATTACAAAAAGTAGACAAAGGAACTTAAAGATCTCTGGAGATGGTCTTGTATCCTTGAAATTTAACATATTTTTCAACAGTTTTGTGTTTTAAGTCCTCAGACACTCCTCAGCTCTTCTTTCTCTTCTCCATTCTTGGTGTGACACACAAAGGCAACAACACAAAGGTTGAGTCAACTTTTATACATTCTAACTGGTGTCAGGTGTGATTTCTATATTACCAGCACCTGTTACTCACCACAGCTGAGTTTAAACAAGCATCACCTGCTTGAAATTAAATGATTTACCCACAATTCTAAAAGGGTGCTAATCAGTTTGACCGGCCATTTTTTTTGTTTTGTGTAAGACTGTGTCCATTTTGGCTTTTTTCTTCATTTTTTTTGTTTTTCCTGTTGCACATTAAGAAAATAAACACATTGATACCAAAAACATTTGTAATTGCTATAGTTTCAGGGAGAAATGGTGTATTTTCTGGAAAAACTCCACGGGTACCAATACCTTCATCCATGACTGTATTTACGTACTGATTTTTTGATGTGCTGAGGTTCTTTTGTTAATTGCTCCAGGTTCTGGAAGCTCTTACCAGGAGACCAAACCTGTTATGACCCAACATCCACATGTGTAAGCTTCACATCTCTGCCTCTCAGACCCATGACACTAGAGTTATTCAAACTTTGACTTCTTAGCCAAAGTAACTGCCTACATCATTTCTGGTGATATCACATTACACTCATTTCAATAAAAAAAACTGTATTTATGATGTTTCATCTTCTTGTATTAACTTTTAATCTCCTCAATTTGACATTTTCTCTTTTGATTTTAAGTTAATTTCTTACTTTGACTTTGAACCAACACTTGTGCAATTTCTCCTGTAATTTTGACTTGTTTCACCTCCTCATTCTGAATATTTAACTCATAATTATCTATATTTTTTCCTTAAATTTGACATTCTGTCCATACTTTTGACTTTTTTTGCCCCTTTATTTGACTTTTTCTTTGGATATAAACTTTTAGTCTCTTTATCTAGACTTTTGTCTTGTAATCAAAGTTTTCAATGCTCTTATTTTGATTACAATTCCATACTTGTGGCTTTTTATCTCCTCATTTAGATTTTTTTTACGTCCTAATTAACAAACTTTTCCTGTCCTCATATTAACTTTTAATCTCCCTATTTTGACATTTTATTAATTTTTTACTTTGGATAGTTAATCTCTTTTTTTGCTTACAAATCCATATTTGTGGCTTTCATTTTCTAATTTTGGCTTTTAAAANGACCAAGTTTGGGTATTAAACCTAATAGGTCTGACCTTTCCCACACAGCCAGGAGAAACATCTACACCAGACAAAAGCTCTGGTCTCAAGAGGTTAAATGTGGTTATGAAAAGTTCTGAAATGAGTCCTGATACATATTTATCACCAACTAAAGTCCACCAGGGCGACAGGAAGAAGCAAGTGAACCATTGTCAACTGAGAGCAGAAATGAAACAACTTTTAAAGGGGTTGGTTACTCAAGGATTTCAAAGTGCTGTCCCTTTCATGCAGTGTTTCTTCTTCCTTCTCTCTCAGCATGTGACTCGTGTCACTGCACCAAACAAACCATGAGCTCTGTTACCTTGGAAGGTGCCGTGCTGCGAGCTGCTCGGAGCGATGAAGTTGAGGGGCACGTGAGGCGTACCGCTGATGTACTCGTGAGGAAACGTCCCACTAGGCCCTTTGTAGCGTCGACACACCACTCGCTGGCAGACAAAATAAGCTCCGCCTATCACGAAGACCAACAGGATGATGGCAATGACGGGGACGATGGTGTTTGGACCCGTGTTTGGGATGCCACTGGACGGAGGAGATACAAACTCTGCAGATGTGTGATAAGAAAAAAAAAGAGCTCAGCGACCAAACAGAGCTGAAGAGTAGAGCTCAGAGTCAGAGGAGAAAAAGAGCTCAGCGTCAGAGACAGAGCTGAGAGTGAGAGGAGAAAAAGAGCTCAGCGTCAGAGACAGAGCTGAAGAGTAGAGCTCAGAGTTAGAGGAGAAAAAGAGCACAGAGTCAGAGACAGAGCTGAAGAGTAGAGCTCAGAGTTAGAGGAGAAAAAGAGCACAGCGTCAGAGACAGAGCTGAGAGTGAGAGGAGAAAAAGAGCTCAGCGTCAGAGACAGAGCTGAAGAGTAGAGCTCAGAGTTAGAGGAGAAAAAGAGCACAGAGTCAGAGACAGAGCTGAAGAGTAGAGCTCAGAGTTAGAGGAGAAAAAGAGCACAGAGTCAGAGACAGAGCTGAAGAGTAGAGCTCAGAGTCAGAGGAGAAAAAGAGCTCAGCGACCGAGACAGAGCTGAAGAGTAGAGCTCAGAGTTAGAGGAGAAAAAGAGCACAGAGTCAGAGACAGAGCTGAAGAGTAGAGCTCAGAGTCAGAGGAGAAAAAGAGCTCAGCGTCAGAGACAGAGCTGAAGAGTAGAGCTCAGAGTCAGAGGAGAAAAAGAGCACAGCGTCAGAGACAGAGCTGAAGAGTAGAGCTCAGAGTCAGAGGAGAAAAAGAGCACAGCGTCAGAGACAGAGCTGAAGAGTAGAGCTCAGAGTCAGAGGAGAAAAAGAGCACAGCGTCAGAGACAGAGCTGAAGAGTAGAGCTCAGAGTCAGAGGAGAAAAAGAGCACAGAGACAGAGACAGAGCTGAAGAGTAGAGCTCAGAGTCAGAGGAGAAAAAGAGCTCAGCGTCAGAGACAGAGCTGAAGAGTAGAGCGTAGAGTAAGGTGTGAGAGTGAGGAGTGTTTCAGGTTTTTACCACAGGCCAGCTCATCAGATCCATCAGGACAGTCTGAGTAGTTGTCACACTGCTGTTTCTTGGTGATGCACTGGTTGTCTCCACAGCGAAACTGGTTTGGAGGACAGATAGCTGCAGGATGTAAGAGGAAACAGCACACAAAGAAAAGAGCTGAAGTTACAAATATATTTCTCTGTTCTAACCTGTTTTCTGATTTCAAGTTGCCTTGGAGTAAACTTTGCTTGTTTCATTGAGTTCGAACACTGATTCAGAATCACAGACCTCTACCTGCATTTGTGATGTTTTTTCCATTTTTAATACTGTCTTAAATTGTGAAGTTAAGGTGGAGAGGAGAGTTTTGATGTAAATATTCTAAGATCTCAGCGTCAGAGCAGGTTTACTCATACTGCAGCCTACTTGAGGGGCTCAGTTTGTTTGACTTTGTTGGACGTTGTCCTGTTATGTACACGTGTGCTTGTATCTGCTGCTTGTATCCATGAAGAATGTTTGTACTTAGACCTACTTAAGGTGCTGCAAGAGTTTTTGTCTTGTTTCTTTAAAAAAGTCTTATTGGACTTATTGCCACATTCACCTGACAAGTCCAGAAGGACGTCTCATCTTATAACATCACGAGCCAAAAACAAGACCTTCACAGTGATTTATTAGAAGACACAAAATCTACATAATAAGTTTCATTAAATCAAAATACTGTCTTAATTCAAGAAACTGAAAGCTTGACATTTTTCTTTTTCCTTTGCTGATTTTTGGTTATGACTCATTTGAAGGACTTCATGTTGAGTAAGACTTTTTCAGGAACCAGTTAACAATATTTTTTAAGAGAAACAAGACATGACCACTTATTTCCCTCCGATTTTTTGCAGTGTCATGTTTAACATGCTGATGCATCAGGGTTCCTTCCTCTATTGAAGCTATTTTCCAGGACATTTTCAGTCACTACTGACACAAGTTATCACATCCTACACTAAAATCCACCCAGTTCACTCATTCCTTGGAATTCTTCTTTCCTGCATTTGTGCCTTGCCTTTACCCTGATTGTTTCTGTTGAGTACTCAGACATTTAATGTGCTGTCTTGAACTCATCTACTATTATTATTATTATCTATTGAGGTGAGAACAGACATGCATGTACATCACTTTTAACCAGTTTGCAATCACTCACAAAGCAGGGGGAGGTAAAATACTCCAGGATATTCCAGGATAACTTCACTATTACCAGGACATTTGACCTTTTTTTTCTCATTTTCCATATTTTTCCACGACTGGAAAATGAGTCAATCATTTTCTAGGTTTTCCAGGGCGTGTGTGAACCCTGTGCTGATTGGCTGTATGGATCAGATGTCCTTTGTGTAACTGTAAACTCAGTGCTGCTTCTTATTCACCCAACAAGTATCACACTTAACTAGTTTTACTTCTAAGGCTGATTACCTGCTTGCTATCATACTGCTATGCTGCCTCTGGGACTGTTTCGCTGCAAAGCCTTGTGTTCTACTCATTATGACATCTGTCCAGAAGTGTTAACTAGCGTTTATTTCCTCTTTGAAATAAGTAAGTATAGATCCCTTTTTCCTGTGCTACATTTTCTCCGTCACATTACAATTTCCAGGTTTGAAAATATCATCTACCTTATGGACATTTTTTCTGCCTCTTCATAATGTGTTTGTTCAGTTTATTGTTTTATATCATAGCTGACATCTCAGGTGTGACATTTCATGATTCTAAATCAGCAGAGCAGCTTTACCACAGGGACTTTTAGTACCTATGCTCACCTTGTTTTCCTGAAGATGGTTTTAAAACCTTCAGCTGGGACATATGTCTCCATCACTTTCTCAAAAGTGCCGTATTATACTTTTGAAAACAGTTCAAAATCACTTCATGCAGAGGTCTGATGTCCCAAAGTCATGAATGTGGCTGTTTTTCCTGAAAACAAACCCTGGGATCATGAATTTAGACCTGAAGAAATCCCTCTTTTTCTCTGCATCTCTCAGCTGTTTCAGCGTCTGTATTTGAATATGAAGTGAGCTCGAGCTCCCCCCGCCTCTTTCAGGAAGTTCTTATGTCGACTCGACTCAATAGATCATCCAATCATCATGCAGAAACCGAGCATCTGACTGTGTAAAACGCTGTGGAGCTGCAGGATGAATGAGAGGGAAGTCATGTCGGTTTCCTGTGATAAGAAGCTGATTCTGAACAGAACATGAACGTGTCCTGGTGCATATTTAGTAGATGAAATATACACACAGCAGAACATATTTCACCACTTTTTTGGACATTTTGGAGGAAGCTGAGCTTCCCTTGCAGTCTCAGCGTAATCACCACTTCTCTCTACCAACGTTTTGTGTGGAAAAGTCGATCACACGCCCAAAGCTGATCAATTGGAAGAGTTCAGACGTGGATTGTGTCTCTCATATGAGCAAAACAGCACCATCCATATAGAGTCTCCTTCATGAATGTTCATCTTTGTAGAGCTGACAGAGTGAGCACATTATGATCATGTCAGCAGCAAAATAGAAGGTGAACTAAGACACAGAATTAAAGTAAGGTCGTGGCTCTTTTGTTACTTCACAGGTGTTCCCCTTGTGCCGATTAAAAGACTCGAACATCAGTGTTGAATTTCTGAGACAATGTAAAAGTGATGGTGAACAATCAAAGCAGTTATATCTGTGCAATTAAGTCCAAGATCAAAATAAATGAAGTGTCATTTTTATCAGAAGAACACAGAAGACTGGCTGATTTCTGCTGTGCAGCTGATATCTAGAGCACACGAGGATGTTTATCTGTGTTTGATATTGACTGTGTAGTTCTTCAGGGGAAGCTACAGGAGGAGGAGGAGGAACAACTGGCAGACGTGGTTGCGTCACTTCGTTCTGGTGTGTGTGTCTCTGGTGGTGACGTCAAAACTGGTTTGATGTCAAAACGGCTGCTTAAGGAGAGATTTTCAGAAAAAGGGAGCTACTGAAGAGAGGAGAAGATGGATTTTGCCAAACAGGGCACCTTTAAAGCATCAATGCTTCACCTGAAGGATGAGTTTAACATTTCTTTATGAATCAGATTTTTTTCACATGACTTTGATTGAAACAGCCTGTTACAGAAAATAAAATCAGTGCAGAGGGTCACTTTGTGGTGAATTGAATGGTTTGAATAAACTCAATTATCTGATGGTGATAATGATGGTGGTATTACATACTTTCTTCTGGCTTTGTGTAGTGTGTGTGTGTGTGCGCGCGTGTGTTTGTGTGGCTGACAGGAGTCCCTCTCCTTGAACGTACTCTCACAGTCTTGTTCGTCTGAGTGGTCAGCACAGTCTGGTTCTCCGTTGCAGCGGCGCTGTGCGTCGATGCAGCCGCCTTTATCACACTGGAACTGAAAGGCTGAGCAGACGGGACAGTTCTCCTCGTCGCTGCTGTCGTCACACTCGGGGAAACCGTCACAGCGCCACGCCATGGGGATACAGTCGATCTCACCTGTGGAGCAGGTGAACTGCTCGGTGGAACAGGTTGGAGGCTCTGAGGGAAGGGGGGGGGGGGGGGGGGGGGGGGGGTGAGATGTGAGAGAAAGACCTGAGATCCTTCAGAGAGAAGAGTCTGAAAATCTGTCAGTAAAGCAGCTCTTTGTTACTGTTAACTCTTCAAAGTACACTGTATGTACCACATACTGCACTCAAAGCTATGTGGTTTCTGACAGCTCTATTTCATCTTTCTTACAAGCTCCACTGGTATCTTCATTAAAGCTGACAGAAAACCTGCACCTTATGGTTTCAATATTTCAAAAAGTGGTTTCTATGGAGTTTAAAGAGGGGGTAATCCGCTTTCTGATGTCTTAAACATGGATATCTAGTACAACTGCTGAACCAAACCTGAAATGATGATGTCATCGCACAAGGATTGTGTAACTGGTTCAAAACACTTTGGAAGGACAGGCCTCAAACACCAAGGTCCGCCCATGCCTCCAGAGGCCTTACCAATCAAAGTGAAGGATGCTTGTGGAGTGGGAAGCCTTAAAGTAACAGCTGCTAAAATGCAGCAATTCAGACAGAAACTGAAATAAGGGTTTTCTGAAACACCAGAAAGAGAAAAACAGGGATTTTTTGAGCCTTATATCATGTACAGATACAATGGTGGGCTCCAGGGGCACAGAATTAAACCTTTAAAAAAAGCACAAACCCCCTCTTTAAAGATTTCTTTAGGAGTGAACAGTTAGCTGTGGAATGGATGTGAACCTTAGTAATGACTAGAAATGGAACATTTCTTTATCATCACTTCCCAAAATAGTCTTTGTGCATGTCAGAAATGCATCCACAACTGAGTGCCACCTGGGGTAAATGAAAAGAGAACACCAACAGAGCTGTGCATTGTGGAAAATACTACGCAGTGTATGACAAGATGCACAGAGCTCATTTTTCCTTGACTCGGTAGGACCTCCAGATGTTGGTGTGTGGCTGCGTGTGGCTCTGTTTGTGTGCAGCTGTTTTCTTGTTTACCTCCACAGTGCAGCAGGTCCTGCAGTAACACCAGGTGCATGGGACAGGAGCAGCGAGGTGTGCCGTCTCCTTTAGCGATGCAGATGTGGGAGCAGCCTCCGTTGTCTTGGGAGCACGGGTGTGATGCTGCAGAGAAGATACAGCATTAGTCAAAGTCCAGAGAAACAGTCCTGACAAAGACTTCCTCACCACAAAGACACTCAGAGGTCCATCAGCTGGTTTGTGTTATTAGTGTGTGTGTGTGTAGTGTTGTGTGAGTGGTTTAAAACCATCCTCCTCTGTAACTTAAAGCTCCCTTTCTCTCTGTAGGGATGTGCTCTGTGATGTTCTCAGAAACTTTGAGTCAGCCTCTACAGGTCTTTACCAAACTCCTGAGGATCCATCTCCTCCACAGCGTGGATGGAGGTCAGGTACGAGATCCGCCCCTGGATGCGTGTGCGACCGTCTCCCGTCACTTTGTCCACCCTCTCGATCATCTGTTGCTGCCGGTCGATCCAGTACAGGTGATCTCCCAGGATGGTGAGACCGGTGGGCTGCAGGATGTTAGAGTCCTGGAGGACGATGCGATTGGCTCCTGAGGGAAAGAGATGAAAAAACACGCTGTCACAGCAGGATCCACAGTTTGGATGTAATGAGGGATGCTGAACATGAAGATCATTCTTTTAGAAAAGGTGAGGTCGTATAACCTCAGATAGATGTCCCTTCCTCTCCTTTGTCCACTTCAGTACAGCAGCAGTTTCTGACTTTTTTGGGCTGTGAATCTATTTTAACATCACATATTTCTGGGGACCCTAGAGACATATTTTCTCAAATTTGTTTGTGTGTGTTTTTGTTTGTTTGTTTTAACCGTGTTGCAAATACAGAGCACAAAGTGACAATTTTATTTTTCCTGATCAGAATACAGGCTTTATTCAAAGTGAACTTCAAAATTGAAAAAGCTTTATCTATCCTCAAGGGACAAGTAAAGGAACATAAAATAGTAAGCAACGGAAACTGTAGACAAAGATAAGAAACCAACAGCACAAAGTTCAGCATCCAACTGTAAATTTAGTCGACTGCTTAGAATGATAAGGAAAATAAAAATTGAAAAAAATTGCTTTGTTTCTAAAATACTTACATACTTTGTAATAAAATACAAAAAGTATTTCATCATAAAATACTAAAAGTACTTCATCATAAAATACTAAAAATACTAAAATACTAAAAGTACTTAATAATACAATGCCATCTAAACACTAAATCATATAAATTACAGTTTTTAAGTGTTTTAATTAGAAAAAAATTACATTAAAAAAATATATATCAGTAACTTGTTTTTTTATCAGTTACTAGACATTTCAGGTGACCCTGTTTGGATTTCAAGCGACCTCATGTGGGGTCACGAGCCCAAGGTTGAGCAACGCTGCATTGCAGGAAACGTCCTACCCTCGTTCACTAACCTGTGAGGTCGCTGCTCTCGATGCGTTTGAGGTCAGCGTCGACCCAGAACAGTTTTCCCAGCTTGTTGTCCAGAGCCAGAGCAACTGGTCGGATGAGTCCGGTGGTGAACAGAGACTCTCTCTCTGTCCCGTCCAGACTCGCTCCCTCGATCTTAGCTGAGCGCTCCTGAACTGTGGTGAAGTACATATACCTGAGAGAGAGAGAGGGTGATTATTAATCACTTTCAACTATTTACTGATTCTTTTCCTTTTTTACCTCATGTTTAAGAAAATGTGTTTCCTTTTTCTGTCTCTTTATCTGAGCAGATACCTGACACGACACAGCATTGCTGTTTCTTCAGTTGTGTTCTTTCACACAGATGCTTGGTGTGGATCTGAACTTTATCTATGAAAGTGAAGCGCTATTAAACTCCCAAGTTCCTAGTAAACAGTCGGGGCTACAGTTTTCTGTCAGGTGTATTTTTAACACCTGTAGACGTTTAAGAGCTTGTTGTCAGCACTTTTATAAGTTTGATGTTTCTTATTTATGATGCTGTTTGTCTTTTATGAACTCGACTATCCTGTCTCCATGTGATAAAAACAAAGTGGAGAGTCGTTTTGGCTGGAGGGCTAAATCACACCCCCCATGTAAGGAGCATGTGCTGTATACAGCAGGGGTTCCCAAAGGGGGGGGTCGCGAGAGGATTTCAGTTTAGAGGGAATACCCACAGCTATCCCAGACCACAGACCACAACTAAGGTACTAACGTCGTTTGGCTGATACCTGTGTGAAAAGACTTTCTTGGCCCTGACATTTATTAAAAATAAATCTATATCTTGTGTGAACGTGGAGGATGATCTCTGAGTGTCCGTCTCCAAAATTAAACTCAGAATGAACTTGCTGTGCTCCATAGTGCCCATCCAATTCATTAGGTGAGATAAACACTGAAACATTTATCCCAAAAAGTTAACTTGCACTGCAACAATGTTCACGTTTACTCAGAGCTACAGTTTATGATTATTACTTGAACTGAATTATTCTTGTTCTAACATGGAAATGAAAGTATTGAACCAAAATTGAGTTTGCACACGACTGCAACAATTTTCGATCACAAATTACAGAGAAATAACTTTGACATATTCTGCTTTTATTTCATATAAAACTGTTACATGAAAAATCATACGCACATGTTTTCTTATGCTTCAGTCACCTCTGGGGATAGTGGGGGTCACTAGTCTCTGCCACCTTTGTTTTGGGGGTCACGGGCTGAAAAGTTTGGGAACCCCTGGTATACAGAATGGACAGCATTGCGCCACCTTTCATCGTTGTACGGTTTTGAAGCCAAAAGAACCCATTACTGGCACCATTGTGCAGCCAGAGTCTGAGCAAGAGAGAAACCAGGTTTTTCTGGCCTGGGCTCAGTTCTTTGGTGGTCAAAACTCAAAGAACTGGTGCCTGATGTAACTCTGATCCAGCTCTGGAACCGGCTTGGTGTGAGAGTCTTATCAGTTTTATGTGTGTGTATCACTGGTGAAAAATGTTGGCATGAGCAGATTTTCTATCAGGTCAGTTTTACTTACAGTGGGTGTACAGAGATGTTTCAACAGGAAGTTAGACGGACACACTCCTGAGTGTTTGATGTTGTACATGCTCCCATTAGGAACAAACCCAATGTCAAATAAATAAAAGCAGAGTCTGACATGTCCAAACCAAAGTGCAGCCACCAGACTGAAAAACAGCTCCTCACCCTTTCTCAGCGTTGACCACTATGGCGCGGGGTTTGTCCGTGTCATCTTTCAGGACAACGCCCACTGTGTGCCCGTCCATCCGCTGCACATTGATGGTGTTGGTGGTCTCACAGGTCCAGTAAAGATGGCGGCTGTAGGGGTCTAGGCTCAGGTCGTGGAGCTGGTTTTCCTGAACGCTGCTGCTCACTATCATGGACGACTGCAGGAGAAAACAGGGAGGTCAAAGGTCGACTTCTGAAAGGATTCAAGGCCTGTATCCACAGCAGTGTGATCCTCTGTGGTTCAGGACTTGTTCACTTTAATACAGGTGTTAAACCTTTGTTTGATCCTTTGTTTGTCTGTTGTTGCCCAGCAGCGTTGCTGTTTCATAACTGAATGTGTGCAAAAGTGATCTCATGTTCAGGTGTTTGTTATTTGGAGTTTTTCTACGTCTTTTATATGAATTTTTAAGTTCCCTCCGTCAGAGTCTGTTTTTAGAGCCTGAACAGATCATCTCAGAGTGACGTTACTGTCAGAATCAGCTTTCTTTAAACATGAAACATTTTTCCTCCACATCATGGTTCTGAGTTAAACGCTGTCACGTATTGAAGATGAAATATATCTGCANAGAGGAGAGAGGAGAGAGAGGAGAGAGGAGAGAGGGACAGTGGAGACATAGGAGAGAGAGGAGAGAGAGAACAGTGGAGAGAGAGGAGAGAGGAGAGAGAGGAGAGAGGGGAGAGAGGGACAGTGGAGACATAGGAGAGAAAGGAGAGAGAGAAGGGAGGAGAGAGAGGAGAGAGGAGAGAGAGAAGAGAGAGGACAGAGAGGAGAGAGGGAAGAAAGGAGAGACAGGACAGAGGAGAGAGAGGAGAGAGGAGAGAGAGAAGTGAGAGGACAGAGAGGAGAGAGAGAAGAAAGGAGAGACAGGACAGAGGAGAGAGAGGAGAGAGGAGAGAGAGGAGAGAGGAGAGAGAGGAGAGAGGAGAGAGAGGAGAGAGGAGAGAGAGAAGAAAGGAGAGACAGGACAGAGGAGAGAGAGGAGAGAGAGGACAGAGAAGAGAGAGTACAGTGGAGAGAGGAAAGAGAGGAGAGAGAGGACAGAGAGGACAGAGAGGAGAGAGGAGAGAGAGGACAGAGGACAGAGAAGAGAGAGGACAGTGGAGAGAGGAGAGAGAGGACAGAGAGGAGAGAGGACAGAGAAGAGAGAGGACAGTGAAGAGAGGAGAGAGAAGAGAGTGGAGAGAGAGGACAGAGAGGAGAGAGGACAGAGAAGAGAGAGGACAGTGAAAAGAGGAGAGAGAAGAGAGTGGAGAGAGAGGACAGAGAGGAGAGAGAGGACAGAGAGGAGAGAGAGGAGAGAGGACAGAGAGGACAGAGGAGAGAGGACAAAGAGGACAGGTGAGGACAGAGAAGCTCTGATCTCTGGAACACTTACAGAAGTTCCCTGTGGTGTTTGTAACACTTTAAAGCCTACATGAGGACCACCTTTCCTGGAAGAGTTTAACATTCCCCTGAGAAAGAGCTGAGCCCTGAGTGACCTGTTCTGGTACCTTTAACACCACAGTGCGGTTCAGTCCGCTGCGTTTGTCTGCTCGCTCAATACTGCGCAGGTTGAAGTCGGTCCAGTAGATAAAGTCCCGGTACTGAGTCAGACCGAAGGGGTGAGGCAGGTCGTCCACGATGATCTCCCTCTGCAGTCCTGGAGGAGAAATTACAACTTGAGATAAATGTGGGGGAAGGACTGAAGACTGTCAAACTTCAAAAACACAAACCTAAAACAGAGACTCCTAAAATACGCTGTTTCTGCGTCAGCTGATCCGACCTGATCACATCACTTTGCTTTCACTACAAACATTGCTGTACAGTGGCCCTGAAGGTCAACAACACAAACATGAGTTGAACCTCTTATGACCCAGTATCCACATATGAGGACATCACATCTCTGCTTCTCCATAGATCCATAATGCTTCATTTTGAAATCTTTCATTCATTAGCTGCATTTAGGGATCTTTACTGCTCATCCTTAGATAGATAGATAGATAGATAGATAGATAGATAGATAGATAGATAGATAGATAAATAGATATATAGATAGATCAAAGCCTGAGTTATACAGCAATTGCTCTATGCTTGACGGCTAGTAGTGTTAGCTCATACTGCATTAAATCCTCTCAACAGGCTCGTTACTCAGCTATCTGCCCTGAAATCCAACAGCCTTACCAGTCACACGAAGCCTGCCGCAGCTAGATAAACGGCCAAAAAATCTGTTGGTTTTTTTTGCAGTCATATTCCTTCATATTTATATGAGCAACAGGTGCGGTACAATCTGTGACTGGGAGCTATAATTTCAGGATTTTAGCAAACCTTTTCACAGAGAGAACAAAGTTGACTGCAAAGGATACTCAGTGCACTGATGCAGCTGGTTTTGTTTGGGCTTAGTCTTCAGACGAGAGTGTGGTAAATGAGGACGCACTTGCTAATGTTTGGTCACCCGAGACTAAAAACTCTCCAACTCCTACAAAGTTTTACCTAAAAAGCTCAAATTCCACCCAGATGTCAATGTGAAGGTGTAGAAGTGATGTGGTGGATGTTTTATGTCTGACATGAAGCATCTTGAAGTTAATGATGTTAATGAAAGTGTTTCAGCTGCATTTATCCTGATGAGGACTTCAGTCACATATAAAACCATGACATTTCCCGAAACAAGAGACTTTAATCTTTCAAATGAGGTGTCACTGATGAACTTTGACCTTCTACAGTTCTACAGTTCAAAGCTCTGAAACATAGCATGATAATTAGCCAGAACTGCTTGGAGGGTAAGTGCTTTGTGTCACCAAAAGTCTGAGCTGCAAAAGAGTTTTCAAACCTTGCATGTTGGTGCTCTCAATCATGCACGTGTCCAGGTCGGTCCAGTACAGTCGGTGGTCCACATAGTCAATGGTGAGTCCATTAGCCCGGCCCACTTTGTCCACCAGAGTGTTGGTGGTGCTGCCGTCCATGTAGGCCCGGGCGATACGAGGCCG
>RPOG01007833.1:0-16460 GCA_008086565.1 Thalassoma bifasciatum | reverse complement strand
AGTCTAATGTTACGGTTGCACCACCCTGACATTTGACAAGGTGAAAATTACGGGACAAAAGTTTTTTAAATTTCTCAACAGCTTTAAAATTCTTTTTATTTGCAAAGAATGTTTTATTTAAAAAGGTTCAAGCATAAAATAATTCCACTGTATTTTTAATTTCCATTTACAATAACTGACATTCAATTTTTAGAGTTTAATTACTGTGGATACTTGTCAGGACGGTTGCACCACCTGACATTTTGGGGGTTTGAGGAACCAAAACACAAAAAAACATGTTATATTTTAATAGTTTAAAGATGTGTTCAAATAACACAGGTTTCATAGAATAAAGAAATACATGTGATGAAATACTCAATTCATGATGGAAGGAAATATTGCACTCGGACACAAAAAAAGGGACGTCACGTCATTGACCCTAGTCCGCCTCCTGAATCTGCACTCTCTGATATATGTTGTTAATGTGACCTGTGGCGATGCTGCTTCACATTTCTTCAATACGTCTTTGTCTTAATGACGACTTTTTGGGTAACTTGACATATGCTGAGTTACATTTTGTGGACTTATGAAAAAGTAAGAAACATGCACACAGGTGGCAGCACCTTCACTTTCATCAGCGGCTCTTTTACCGTCCCCTGCTGTGTCTGAATGGAGATTAGATAAAACTTTAAAACTGGAGTTTGATCTTTTAATTGTTTGACTTAACAACAGAGAATCAGACCTGCCATTTGAAGAATGTTAAAAAAAGATATTAAAGCGGCAGTTTACAAGATTTATGATCCAATTTCTGGGACGTATCCAAGCAACCCTTTGCTTTCCAATACAATAATAATAATTTTGCACCATTTCTTGAGATAACGACTTACTTTTCTCCTTATCTCAAGGAAACAAAGCTGCTATCTGCTTTTTTGCTTCAGACTCCTGATTTTGAAGTGCTCTAAATCAACAATACTTCAGTCAATTGTCTGATATTTAACTTTGCTTTAACTTCCCGATGCATTTTGATTTACCTGAAAAATTAACAGTGACCGTCGCGGCAGAAATTATTTGATTTCCGTGCACGGATCTGTAGCATCAGTCATTTGTCAAGAGAACTCAAGTTTCCATGCTGCCACTGAACGCATCACAGACATGGCCCTGCAACATTTGATCTCTAAGTGTAACACAAGTTAAAGCCTGGATGGTGTGACTGAAGTTGGAAATTGAAGGATTGGTGGCATAAGAGATTTTCCCATCGTCTTAACATAACGAGAAACTTTATATCACTAGAAAACAGAACAAGACCAATACTTCAAAAGATTCTAGAAGTGAAAAAACAACAAAAAAAGTGCAGGAACCAGCGTTGCCAGTCATTATGTTGTGAGATCAAATTTCAAAATAAGACATAATGTTCCAAAGTTAGAGTTTAAATAAAGTTCTTTTATGAGATTAAACCAAAAAAAGTCCTAAAATTACAAGACCAAAGTCAAAATTGAGTGGTAAAGTTTCAAGATCGGAGTTGAAACGAAGCTAAAATGAGATTAAAGTCAAACTGCAGATGCAAAGTTAAAGGACTGAAGTTGGAATTCAGACTTAAATGTTATGAAATTAAGAATTAAATGCGAAATTAGTTTAAGGAGCTGTAATGTTGAAAGCGCAATCTCATGTTCAGCCAACAATACTTGAGCACTTTAAAGTAATTAGTGAGTTCCAGACTTTAAACTTCCTCAAACAGACAGAAATCTTGAGTCATGTCAGAGATTCAGAGTCCATGTAAGGTCACTTTAAGGATTCGTGTTTCAGTTTTTCAGCTGTTTGTGCTCTTTGAATTCTTCTTTCAGTCATAATTTGCATGTTTGTTGCTGTTTTGTGTTCCCTTATGGTTCTGCTGCTGTTTTTAGTCATTGTGCAGATCCATTTTGTCGTCTTCCTCCTCTTTGTAACGATTTCAGCGCCTCTTGCTTTTTCCATAATGGTTTTAAAACATCATTTTAGTCTCACAGTGTTTGTTTGGTGTCTCTGTGATCGTTCTGTCTGACATTTGAAAAGAGAAACAGATTAAACCGTGATGCTGCAAACCTTAATGAGAAGAAACGCTCGCTCAAACACACTGCTGCACATGAGCACCGCAGTCATGCACAAACACACTCAAACACACACAAACTGGCTCTAAAATAACAGGTGTTTCAAACAATACATCCCTGGAGGGGTGAGACAAAGAAGGGTTTATTTTGGGCTGCTGCACGGAGCGATGTATGCAGAGACGGCCTGCAGAGCTGGCAGCTAGCTCTGCTCTTATTACTCATAGCCTTTCTCCTCTGACACCAAACTAAGCAGTGACACCGGCTGACATTTAAAGCAGCGGTGACAGCGACAACATCTCCAGCGCTGCAACCCTGAGAGGGGAGGAGGAGTCCCGGTTAGGGGGGATGCAGGCGAGGGTGAGGATATGCAGTTTCATACCAAAAACCACACCTGAGCAGAAACACGACGCTTTAATCTGTCACTTTGTATTGATAGAGTTTTAGTGTAAAGCCTGCAGCATCCAAAGACTCTTTCCCCCTGACTCACACCTACACACACAGGTGGGCTGCAGAATAGGTAACAATTAGCTGAATCAAACATGACAAATTTAATTGCAGCCCTGAAAGAGACGTGACGTTTATTTCTAAACTTGGAGACGAATAGTTNTCCATGCTTCATTGTTCTTTACTCTCTCACTGGCTCTGTTTCATTCCACTTCTGTCCAGGGTTTAAGGCGTCATTGAGAAACCTTGAGATAGATGAGGTCTTCAGCGCGAGGCAACCATCGGCTCGGCTCCACAACACGGTTAGAAAGAGTATAAATCAGAGAATATGATCAGGAATGACAGCGCTGTTTGCCTTGGAAAGCCCATAAACCCTGATGCAATAATGTTTGCGGGGGAGAATGGCAGAAGTTGTCATAAAATCAAACACATGCTCAAAACGGGCGACGTGCGTGTGTGAAATTGAATAACCTGCGTCATGTGACGGGGCAGTCTTCAAAAACAAATTTGAGTTTTTTCGCCTCGCTTCGTAGGATCCATTTAAATGCAATCAGCAGAAAGTAAGAAAGGCATTTCTGCTGCGTTGAAATATGTTTCTCATTAAAGATGTCAGAGGGAAAAGCAAGCGTGTTGACGCTTTAATCGCCTGCCTTTCACTCGCGCTGTAATGGGACTTGAAACAGCTGCGTCTCAGAGGGGAAAAAAATCAGTTAGTGCGTCATGTGGTCAAGTATCATCAAGACCCTCTGGAAATCTTCAAGATGTGGTAGAAGGAAAAAAGTGGATTATTTTAATTCAAGTGGGTGGAAGGAGGATGGAGGGGGAGGAGTATTTTCCCCTCTGAAGATTTAAAAATAAATACCAGCCCTCCTCGCCCCCTGCTTTTTATCTGCAGGGACCACATGCACTCCTTCCTCTCTGAAATTACTGCTGGAGGTTTGTGGCAGGTTGTTTAATGCAGAGTAAGAAGAAGAAAAAGAGAGTAAAAACCACGAGAAGACCACTCCTGCTCTCTGCTGATCCTGCAGCAGGTCTACAAAGAGACAAATTAGCTCCAGATTTTCACACGACCACATATGAGCACCCACCCAGCCCAATTTCAGCCCCAGATCTTGACTTTGCTCGTGTTTTGTATTATTTAAATCAACCTTCAAATAAATGTGGTGAAGCTTAAATTCAGTTCAGCTGGACTTCATCTATAAAAACCATTAACAGGATAAAAACAGTTGTGTTCAATTTAGCTTTGCTAATTATTATCAGGTTATAGGATGACCTGCTGTGAACTTAGTCCTTATAGTCAAACAGGAGGCCCCTGTAGACTCCTGTTCAAACATTATTTAATCCTTTGTTTACACCTTTTTAGCTCCTGTTTCACCGTATTGAGCGTTGGTTTTATTCCTGTAAAGCCTTGTTAGACACTTTTTAGATTCCATTAAGCTTTTGTTGAGCATCTTTTCTGGTCTATTTCTATCCAATGTTTTGCTGTTTTTAGCCCGTTTAGCCTTATTCAAGACTGTTCAAACATTCTTCAGCGCTTTTTTGACCTGTAATATATATTTCACTCTTCTTTACTGAGCCCAAGTTTTGGCCTCTATTCAGATCCGTGTCGACACACTTAAGCCCCTAATCAGCTCTTGTTTAGCTTTTGTTATTCCCTATTTGTGGCCTAACTTTAACCCATATTTTACCTTGTTTAGCTCTATATAAGCCTCTGCTTATCCCCATTGAAGTCTTTTTGATTAAGCTCTATTTCTAACCTATATCAAGCCATATGTAATGAATGCAAAACAAACGTTTGTACTGACTATGCCATAGTGCCTCTTTGATCAGGCCTTGTTTCTCACTTGTTTATGTTTATACAAAACTCTTCTCAGCCATAGTTTTGACAGTTAAGGGCAATTTTTCTCTGTTTCAGCCACTTCTGACCTTATTTGGACCTAGCAAAGTGTGTTAGAGTAGTGAATTCCACGGCTTAAGGGCACACCAAAGCTGAATAAGTTTATCAAGCTGATTCTTTTCCAACCAACTGAGTTGCTTGAGTTTGTTTGTGACCACAATAAAACAAGAATATATATATATAACGGAGTGTTGGGAGAATTAGAACGTTTTAATTGGACCATAGACTCATCAATAAATATATGTAAGGTCAAAAAATTGAGTTATACTTAGTCATAGTTTCATATACTTCTATAACGTTCAATAACAGCAGAGTCTCTACCTGGTGGCTAAGAGAGAGAGAGAATACACTCCACTTTCAGACCTCATCATCTTCTTGTCTCCAGGATTTTCTCTGACATTGATTTAAACTCAATAATTCCACCTTAGACTCAGACTCTGACCTCACTGATAGAAATACAACCATCAGAATCCAGATTTAGGACGTCTGTGCTGCAACCTCTGTCAGACCTCACCTGTCTGAAAGAGATCTCTGAAGATGCCGTCCCATAATGCACTTGCTGGGAAGCTGCCAGGAGTGTTTGCTTTCTGTTTCTGATTAAAGCAGGGCGCTACTTCATGCCGCTGCTCGTGTGTAAAGATTAACACTTTTCTATTATTACCTGCATAAATATGTGCACACATTAATAATTCATCCTAATGGCAAACTGTGTACGATTAGATGTCAGCTGCTCAAGGATTCACATGCACTGCATTTCTCTGCAGCTTCACATGGATATGATTTGTTCTGCAGGAGCGAAGACAGATGTATTTTGTGTGTGAGTGTATGTGTGTGAGAGTGTGTATGTGTGTGTGCAAACACTCCCCTGACCAGATCCTATTAGCCCGAAGCTATTTATTTACAGCGGTGCAAAGATACCAGGAGAGTACATCAAACAATCAAAGGAGGGCAGAGGAGTCACATGTTTACGTGTGTTCATCTATTGATTTCAACACCGATATCAAACTTCTGAAAGTCTTTTACACTCCGAAAAAGCCTCACAAGTCTTTCCAGGTTTCTCCTCTCTGTGAACATTTTCCTCATGAGTGTTGCAGTCATGTTTCTTAGGAAGTCACGGGAGTCCTTTTGGAAAACGCTTCAGGGGAAGACGTGAAAGAAAAACAGTGGAAGAAAAGAGTGTAAGCTCTGTCTCAAAGACCCGGTGATATGTTGGGTTCTTGTTATTCACAGCTGACATTACCACTGATGTTTGCAACAAACAAAGCAACAAGAAACTACAAGAACTCCTGCTGTGTTGAGGAAAATGAGTAATACCCATAGCTGATCGCTGTGCTGTGACTGGGTATTAAAGATCAGGAGGGTTAAATCAAAGCCAAACCAGGATAAAATGGTCTCATTCACAACAAGTTTCTGCTCCTTTAAATCAGTGTTTGCTTTGTCTTCTGCTTTAGATTTAAACTCAGAGAGATAAAACGGAAAATGCTGTACATCTTGCTCTCTGTTTACATCAGGAGTCAGATGTACGAGCAGGTAATGGCGTCACACCAGGCAACAGCAAAACTAGAGAGGTTGAGATTCGCAGCTCTCCGAAGGGAGCTGTATCCTGTGGAGGAAATGTTCGATGCACTCGCTTGATTTTAAGAAGCCAGAATGGGGATGACTCATTTTGTCTGGGGAATAATCACAGGAAGGAACAATGGAGTATGATTTAGATCCAAATCATTCAACTGGGACATTACACCAATGTATTTCCTATTGTTAGAGGATCTGAGGTTGAGCTGTTCTGACATGTCAATCATAATCTCATTTAGTTTGTCTGGACAAGTTTTTAATGTCAAATTTGGCTGCTAAGTACACCAAATACATAGCTGGTCCAGCCAGGGCACTTGATCTGCTCGATTGCATCCCAGCAAGTCCACAAAGGTCTGGTGAAACCGATTGAATAGATAAGGACCCTAAAGTGAGGAAGTAGAAAAGGGTTTGGTTGTGATGGTACGAAAGTGATGAGTCCAGAGAACCACTTGAATCTTTCTATACTTAGAGCTCAGAGTTAGCCTATTTACCACAGTAGGTGCTGGAATATTCTGACACCCAACTCCTCTTTCCACCAAGTTTAAATGCAGGGGTTAATGAGGGATGATGAGCAGCAGGTGTGCAGGAGCAGGAGCCACAGGTGCAGGAGTGAGCAGGTGAGAAGCACAAAGTCAGAGCCCATCATGTGATACTCAAGAGGCCTGGTGGGGTGTCTCTTTTTTGGGTTTTCAGAAAATGCTCACCCTGTGATAAAGTCTTTCAACCTCTTGAGACCCAAGAATTTGTCTAGTGTGCATTTATCAATTTCTCTTCCCTGTGTAGGATCAGCAAGACCGAATAAATAAGAAAACTATACTTGATATTTGTACAGGAAGTTGTGATTTTAGTGTTATCAGTCAGCTACTAGTTTTAAGTTAAAAGTGCTATTGTTCATAATTACACTTTTTTTCTTGCTGAAATGGGTGTAAAGTTGTGCTATCACCAAAAGATGACATGAGAAGTGTCTCTAAATGTGGCTAATGGATTTAAGTATTAAAAAAGGAAGTTTAATGGGTCTAATGGCCCTTTTCCACTGACTCGCCTTAGCCCTACTCTACTCGACTCTACTCGCCTTTACCCGGTTTGTGTTGCGTTTCCATTAGCGCGGTACTACGCGGCAGACGCCAGTTTTTAGAACCTACTCTACCCTGGTTCTAAGCGAATAAAGCCGATACTAAAAGGTGACGTGGACGGACTGCCGGTCACTCATTGGTCAGAGAATGTCGTCTCTGCAGCTTCTGACTCTGATTAATCACTTACAAGAGGCAAACGAATAAGTCAGTGATGGGTTTTTAATGACATTTAAACCTGACGGCACAGAACCAGACTGAATGAAGACAAAATACAGCCCTAAAATGCTCCTTCATGATTCCTAAATAAGTTTAAAGTCCTTTTTAAATGAACAGCAATAACAGCAAAGATAGTTTGGTTTAAAGAGTCTTTTAAATTAAATCAAAGTTGGTCGGTGCAGGAGCGATCTGTCTGCCACGAGAGTCTTTAAGCACCAATCAGTCCATTAATGGTGTCCCTTGGTTTTTCCTTTTTGGTCAAGTTTCTTCTTACTAACTAGTTGTTGTTTAGAGACGATATGGTCCGGGTTTTTAGTTTTTAATTTCACTAGAGTGACCATCCAGGGAAGAGTTGATGTCAGGAAGCAGCTCCTTCGTTTTCCTCCGCGTGCAGCAGCACCAGGCTGTTGTTTACCTCCGTTGTCATGACGCCCGACATTGAGCTGCTGTATTCCTTTGATGAAGTCTTTTGAAAGCTTTTTTTTTCTCCTTTAAAGACCACGGTGGCACAAATGTTAGTACAAAATTATGTTTGTGTCATGTTATAGATGACATGCTCGCATTTCTGTGCAGCACATTAGCGCAGCTGTGTTATAAGATCCACGCCCACCGTGAGTCTGTTCTCGAGCTAGAGGAAAAGATAACCAAACCCAGTAGAGCCGAGTAGAGTAGGGCTGGAATTGTATAGTGGAAAAGTGCCATAAGAGGCAGAAATGTGATGTCTGTATATGTATGTATATGTGGATGCTGGGTCTTAAGAGGTTAAAAGTAAAGCTTTTTCCCCAATTGACACCTAAAACAGAATTTTGAGCTTCAGGTTACTTAAGTTTTTCCAAGTTTCTGAGCCAGAAATTCAATTTAGAGGTCGTACTGAGCGAACTCGCGTCTCGAAATTTCCATTGGATGCTTCATTAAATTGATCTCCATGTAATAACTGGCTGTGGCTTTTGTCACTGACAGGAAATCAAGAAAAACACTCAAAACGAGAGATGCATGGAGACAGGTGACAAATTTTACTCATCTTAGACACACAGTAAAGGGAAATATAGGTTTTGAGCTTCTGATAGACCACCAACAACATCTCCTGTCCCCTATCTCTGACAAAAACACGACATACATTGGTCCAAGTTTTATCATCAGAGGTTATATTTTACTTATTATTGCCCTGTCTTGGTCATGGACAGAAAGGTCAGTGGTCTGCATAATCTTCAACAGAATTCACACTGTATTAAGTTCGTACATTTCAAATAAAAGTGACATTTTGTGGTTATTTTGACGCATGCCTCCACAATCAGTCTGTAAAGATCTCATCCAAGAATCAATTAAAGGAGAAAATTGCCCTCCATCTTTCCATACATTCTGCACTAGGCTGAGACACTGAGCTCTTATTTTCTGCTCTTTCGAAAAGCCATTTGGTGCCTTCAGCGGTATGGAAATCAACTTCAATAGATCAAAATAATCCATAACATTGACTCTGAATCACCAACTTGTTCAGGAGTTTCTATCTGATTGTTTCTTAGCTGAGTGTTTGACTCCATGTGACTCAGTTTCAGTCTCACAAACAAACAAACAGAGAAAGAGAAAAGTCTGCTGGAAAACGTTCCTTGGCAGGGAGGAAGAAAAGTGTGCTTTTATTTTTGTTAAACAAGAAGATGCTCTCATACAAGGTGGACAAATAAAGATGCTTTAAAACAGTCGATATCTCATCAAGACACTGAAACTGAAACAAACTCAGAGTCTGTTTCAAGGAACCCCATAGCAGCTGTTTCCTCTCCTTCCTAAATGTGGTTGATGCAGAAGGATTTTTATGATTCCCTGCTAGTTTCAGGGAACATCATTTTTCATCACAGTGTCACATTCAGAAGGTGAGACATCAGTTTTATAAGTGAAAATGGAAATCTGGCAGAGCTGGAGCAATGCAGAAAGTTGTCTGACTGGTGCCAAAAAGTGAGCGAAGGTTTGGCCGAGGCCTTGGAGGAGTGTTTGGATGAGGGGCGGCTGCAGCTGCTGGGGTCTGAGGTCAGGAACAGATGTCCTCCACAACCTCCAGCGCTGGGCTGGTCCTCTTTTGTCGGGCTGCTCATTTCAAAAAGAGCCAAGTTTCATTTTCTGACAGGCAGCATGGGAGCCTGACGAGAAGGAGAGAATTACAAACCGACTCAAAGAGGGGAAATGCTTTCTGGGGAGGCTTGATGGCTTCTCCATTTGGGAGGCAAATGAGAGGGCTGTGTAGAAGTCGTACAGGACACACACTCTGCAGAAACAGTAGCTGCTTCCTCCCTTTGCTTCACCGCTCCAGGTGGATTCAGGTCCACATTTCTGGAACTACATTTCTTAGACTGTATTTGTCGACCACATTACCATAAATAGTGCACTGGATTGTCGAGGGCAGTTTTTTAGTATCTGACTTCGGCCTTTACCTTAACTACTTTTACTCGTCACAACACAAGGATCGTAGAATCATGCCTGAAACCACAACCTGCAGCTCTGTGGGATCCACTTTATTTTCGAAGAGCCTTTTTGTCAGAAAATTAGTTTGGATTAAGCTAAAATTTTTCAGTCCAAGCTTATTTTCTAATTAAACAGCCTTCTGACCAACAGGCCCTCTGATTTTCTGAGCAAAAAGCCCCTTGTTTTTCTAAATAATGGACTTTCTGACTGATGTGCTCTGTCTATCTAGCTAACAGGCCTTCTGTTTAATTTCCTGACGAACGGGACCAGGAAAAAGCTTTGAAAGAAACAAAGCATCCGATCATTTCAAAATAAAACACCGCGTTCATGCTCCCAACCTGAGCAGACACTTGAGCAAACAAACAGAAAACAATGTGATGATGCAGCTGTGTCTAAAAATGCACCAGAGCAGCTTGAATTTTTTGGATTTGTATAGTTTCAACTACTGGAAATGTTCCTGACAAATCAGCTGTTTACATTAGTTATTCTCAAGTATCTGCTCAGGTTGGGAGCAGGAACATGGTGTTTTATTTTGAAATGATCGGATACTTTGTTTGTTTCGAGGCTTTTTCCTGTTTGGTGCGATCTGCTCTTCAGAACGCGTTTCTGCGGTACAGTCGGGCGAAAACAGCTGTTTACATGCTGAACCCTTATTCCTATGATGTTAACAATTGCATTTTTGATAAGGTTTTGCCTATATTTTTGAAATATAATCAACACTGTTAGATTGTTTTAAACTATTTCAGTTTGTTTAGGTCTACAAGTGTTTTCTGAACGTGTTGAACACATTTTTTAAAATACCGCGATAATACCGAAAACCGTGGTAATTTTGGTCACAATAACCGTGAGCTTAAAATTTCATACCATGACAACCCTATAGCCTTCTGTTTTTCTTCTGTTCCAGAACAAAGTTCTCTTAGTCTAACAGGCTTTCTGTTTCTCAGTCTGATGTTTTTTTCTGTCCTTCTGACTTACAAGGCTTCTGTCATTCTCACTAACAGGCCTTCTGTTTTCCTGACTATAAGATGGGCTATGCAGACCATAGACTGTATAATGAGTGGACGTAACGACGTTCGGCTCAAGCTGAAGCCTCCAGCAGATGCTCCGCCCCCTGGTGTCTGGCTGCAGTATAGGTCATAAGCCCCGCCCCCTGGTGTCTGGCTGCAGTATAGGTCATAAGCCCCGCCCCCTGGTGTCTGGCTGCAGTATAGGTCATAAGCCCCGCCTCCCCATGTATTCCAGATATGAGCCGGGAAAACTTTAAAAAATTACGATACCTTGTAGAAACGTTTCTCTCATCTTTACGCTAAGGTAGTATGATGATGTCATTTGGCTGCATAGTGTTCGGGTGTTTTTTTTCTGAGAAGTTAGTTTCTCATTAGTTATTGGACGTTAAAAACCGTGATATAAGTTTCGTTTTACGATAGTTGACAGCTGCCATTCATGAGTAGTTTTTATCGGGGATATAAGAAACTTCAGGAAAGAGCCAAAAGGAGACTAAACCTTCTGAAGACGAAGAAATAAATATTTTTATTTCTCTTTTTTACTTGGCTCCACCAGAAATTCTCTACTGCACAGACTCTGGCTGCACAATGGCGGCTAGAGAAATGGGGTTTTTTGGCTTCAAAAACATAGAACGGTGACAGGCGGAAGCACGCTGTCCATTCTATATACAGTCATTGATGCAGACATGTAACACTTGACACAAATCCTCCTTTATTTTTAAAGTTTTGGCACCATTTGTCTATTGTTCCCTCACATTCACTCTTCAATTGTAGAAAACTATTTCCTAGAATTACAAGCCAATATATCCTAAACCATCCTTTAAAAGAACCAATATTTTTACCACAAATTCTACCCTGTGAGTAATTTTCAAGCACTTTAAAGTCCGTTGGGACACCAAACAAAATCACTACCCCTCTTTAAACCATTTTGTTTATCACTTTCTCCTGTTCGACTTCTTTTCATATATTCTTCCTGCAATCATTCAACTAAGGGATGTGCTGTAAGCAGGTGTTTATGTATGTTGCTGCAAAGCTCCTACATGCTCTGCTGCTGTTGTCCGGAGTGCAGGACAAGATGCTTGGATTTTGACCAATCAGAATGCAGTATTTAATACAGCTGGGTAATACTTGGAATGATTGTTGTTATGCTAATGTCTCCTCCAGGAGTAGCTCTGTCAGAGTTCGACTCCGGAGAACATCCACACCTCAAGCTACAAAAACAACAATAATATTTCATCATTTTTATCCCTCAGTCTGCTGATGTCTGCACGTCAAAGCTGTCACTCTGATTTTTTTTAGGAAGAAATTTGTCATCTCTCTCTCATGCTTTCTCCTCAAACCACTGGATTGCTGCAGAAGAACAAAAATGCTGTTGAAGAGTTTGGATTTATTCATTATCTTTTTCACTGCAGCTCCCTGACCTTGGGAGGTTAGCTCAGAGCTCAAAGAAATCTCACTTCAACCCTCATTTTTCAATTAAAACTGACATTTTTTACAAACTTCCCCAAAGTCCTTTTTAATATAATGGGGTATTTAAAAAGTGTTCAGACCATCCAAAACTAACAATTTACACGTGAAGGCCACACAAAAATCACTTTTCACTTCTATAAGAGGAACCGTGCAGGTTTTAGTCCTTTGAAATCTAAAAGCAACCTTTCATTTCAGTGATCAGAGGGTTTGAGCTGCTTCAAGCATTCACCTCTTACTTGTGTAATCTCAAATCTTCAGCTGCTTTAACTTACATTCCAGAGCCTCCTCATAACTCTGCCTTCTTTTTATTGTGTTTTATATATAGACATCAAATCCAGTCAGCGCCTCATCCACCTGCTCAAATCAATAACTCACAAGCATTGCGATGCCTTCAACGCCTCTGACTCCAGCTTCAGAAATGAGCTGAAATTCTTTTTGTCTGAGAAAATCACAGTAAGGTTTCCCCCAGACAATAAACACTGAAGTATGTTGACTTTGTTTAAGGTTTGCTACGGTTCAAAATAATCAGCTGCTAATCAGAACAACAACAACAGAAACGGGGAGAGAGGTCGCAGAAGGAGAAAAAGATTTGATCATGAAGATTTTATCGGTATAACAAGCAAGTAAAAATAATAAGCTTCAGCATCAAAGATTATGTCACAATCAACAAATAAAACTTTGCTCACATGAATCAATGGACCCCACTGGGTTTAACACGTAGCCTGATGGTGGTTTGGGGGTTTACATTGTTTTGTCTGGCTAAAAACTATGAAGATATCAACATCTGCAAATTCAGCTTGGAAAAAAAATACGTTTTTGAAACTAGAATTCACAAAAACAGAGTAAATGAAGGCATTAACCAATGACTGTATATAGAATGGACAGCGTGCTTCCGCCTGTCACCGTTCTACGTTTTTGAAGCCAAAAAAACCCGTTTCTCTAGCCGCCATTGTGCAGCCAGAGTTTGCGCAGTAGAGAATTTCCGGTGGAGCAGAGTAAAAAAGAGAAATAAAAATATTTATTTCTTCTTCTTCAGAAGGTTTAGTCTCCTTTTGGCTCTTTCCTGAAGTTTCTTATATCCCCGATAAAAACTACTCACGAATGGCAGCTGTCAACTATCGTAAAACGAAACTTATATCGCGGTTTTTAACGTCCAATAACTAATGAGAAACCAACTTCTCAGAAAAAAAACACCTGAACACCATGCAGCCAGATGACATCATCATACTACCTTAGCGTAAAGATGAGAGAAACCTTTCTACCAGGTATCGTATTTTTAAAGTTTTCCCGGCTCATATCTGGAATACATGGGGAGGCGGGGCTTATGACCTATACTGCAGCCAGACACCAGGGGGCGGGGCTTATGACCTATACTGCAGCCAGACACCAGGGGGCGGGGCATCTGCTGGAGGCTCCAGTTTGAGCCTAACGTCGTTACGTCCACTCATTATACGGTCTATGGCATTAACAGACAACACTGTTCAAAAATGGCTCATCAAGACGACTATCAAACTCCCAAAACTGTCTGACACTTTATCTGAATTCATGATTATGATTTCCAAAAAGAACCCCACACATGATAAAGATATTATAACAGTTTTTTTTTGGAACAGTATTGGAAAAGTACTATAAACATGAGGACAGGGTTGTAAGAGACAGTCTCTGACCATGACTGTGCAAAAACAAATACAAGGCAACGAAGAAAAAATTGGAGATGATATGTCAGCTAAACCAAAAAGTTCAACTAGTGTAGTGATGGAGAGATTGCGCGTGAGACGGCAGACAGATAACCACTCGGGTATACTTTGCTTAATGTCCATCAGTTTTAATTTTATTTCCCTATGAACTCACTTTTGTTCACCATTTTTTCCAGCCTGACTGTCCACAAAAAGTACTTTTAGACCACAGGAACTGTCCATTTTTTCAGACCAAGTGAGCTAGGGTCTAAATTTAGTTCTGGGGAAATAATTAACCTTGTCTTAGGGACGATACTTTCCAGATATCCAGGGACTTAGGGTACTACCAAAAACACTGGACAAAAAACACCTAGACATCCCACTTTCTGCTGCTTCTCCTTCGTCTACCTTCAGTTGTTCAGCATTCATAAGCCAGCGAAATAAACCTTATCATCCCAGCGACAAACAAACTGGTTTATTGCTTTTTGAATATTTTTAACACAGTATCAACATTTCATTTTTAAAAACTGTCCGTCATTGTGAGTATCTGATCCAGTCTGAACTGAGATCGTCCAGGATTTTGTTGGCCAATCAGCTCTCAGTAGACCTTCCAGGAGAATAAAAGTGTTATAAAAAAGCTGTCTGAAAGGTAGATGACAGTTTTGACAAACTTCAAAGCTCATATATCTTGAATCCATGAGGTGTCCACAGTCTTTGTTTACCTCTCTTTTTATTAAGCCTTGGTGCTTTGAGCAAACCCTCTCCACTCTCTGCTGTCAGGCGGCCACATTAGACAGATTTTAGCATTAAAAATCCAGCTTTTTGTAACTTTAACTGGCTCAGACTTAAAGACAGTGGCTGTACAAACCCATGCTGATTAATAGCATGTTAATAATGACCATCATGACCTCCTCAGCTGAGCTAATAACATAAATGTGGCTGCACCGCTCCTCCCGCAGCTCATAATCAAGCAACCAGGCTGAATATTGACCTCATGTTGTGACCCTTTCCTTTAATTGCTCTTTTTTATGATGGAGTTTGGGAAATTAATTACCCCTATGAGAGCCCCGGCTGCCTAACACGGCACGTTGTCGCTGTGTTTTACAAGCATCAGGAAACCCGTGCCGCGTGCTCGGCGCAGCTGTCAACCTGATTGATTACCTCTGCAAATGTCTAAAGGTTGAGACTCTCACCTCTCGACATTTCACTACACTTTCCTTTTGGTTAACTTTGACTCCAAACTTGACAAAAGGATAACAAAAGCGGAAAAATTCCAAACACTGACACTGGCCTTAGAAAAATAAATGTCAAGGGAGAGGACTGGCAAGAGGAGGAGAGCTTAGTGCTGAGGCTGAAAGGAAAAAGGTAAATGTGAACTGCTGTGTCATCCAGGATCTACGCTACACATCTCAGAGGATTTCAGCCAGCTTTAAGATCTCACTGTCTCTGTAGTTTAAATTCACATTGCTTCTACAATGAAGTAGAAGGTTATTGGAAGTTATTGCCTTTAAAGGTGACATATCAACCTTTTCAGACGATTAGCACAGTCTCCTGGTGTCCAAATGAAACATCCTCACCGTTTTTTTGTCTAAATATTTTATGAATCAAGCACCAGAGGAGGTTGGTGATTGGCTACCAAACTGTACTGATCCACAAAACACCCTTTTGCACTATCGAGAGTTAGATTTCAGAGACCATCTCAGACCACAGACAAAGTCACCGGGCTCAGGTTTTAACCACGTAATCGTGATAGATTGGTAAAAAACTTCTTTGAGATTCTGTCCCAGAATGTCTCTATTACAAGTTGTATCCAGAATATGTGCATGTGTGGTTTCCCAATTGAGCACTACAGTCGGGCTCAACGGTTTTAGAAAAAAATCTAATTGTGATTTTACTGGCAGATATAGCGATTTCAATTCCATTCACGATTTGCTTTAAATCAACATCATGAAAATGAAAACTGAAGGTAAGAATTGTTTCCGACTATGAGATAAAAGGTCAATATTTTAATATAAAAGGTGGAAGTTTTGAGAAATAAAGACAAAATTCTGAGACAAAAAGTCAATAAACTTTCGGAGTTTAAGAAATCAATTTAACATTATGTGAAAAAAGTCCAAACTTTCTCATTTAGGGTCAAAATTTTAAGATGAAAAAAGTCTAAAATAAAAAGTCTATGTTTTGAAATCAAGGCAATGTTTGAGATAAAAAGTTGAAGTCAAAATTTCTAAGATTTAAGTCAAAATTATATGAAATGAATACAACATTAAAGGATAAAAGGCAAAAAATATATATTTCAAGGAAGATTTTTGAATTTTGACTTTTCCCAGAACCCCAAGTCTGACACCTTTTCCTCCAATTTCTAAACCGGACTTTTTAAATTGTATTTTTAGTTATAAAAACTGAAGAACAAAAAGAGCTATCTTTGACTCTTAACTTTTAAAAATAATGTTGTGCAAAATATCCTTAATTGTGTCAAGTTAAATAAAATAAAATACAAAACAATTAAAAACAAAATTCAACAATCCCAAGGAAAAAAGGATCTTTCCCAACAGTCTTACACTCCAGACAGGTGTGTTAAAAACAGCTGACACAAC
>RPOG01007831.1:0-16461 GCA_008086565.1 Thalassoma bifasciatum | reverse complement strand
GAAGCTTCGCTTTTCAATTCCAGAGTCTGACGGCTGGCATCAGATGAGAATATGCCTCTGGGAATGACTCCCAACTTATCCTGCATTATGGTGAAGCCAGAAAAAACAACAAATAACTTCAAGTTAAAAACTAATTTTCCACATGACGCAGTGTTTACAGCCACAGCCACCAACTTGAGAAAGATTTGTGCAGGTTCAGATCTAAAGCAAAAAGAAATGTCTGCAAAATAAGTAATTTTTTCTTTTAATAAATCCCTCAAATGGCCCCTGTTTATCTGTCTTATGTCAGTCTTAGTTTCACTGTTAATCATGATTTATGTTAACTTCAGATTGGATTGTTTTCATTAATTATCAATCATGCCTTGTGTTTCTTGACTTATTTGAAAATTAGCGAAAGAAAAAAAATTGTAATATCCAAAACAACAAGCAGCTTTTATAGCATAAAATACAAGAGAACAAAAACAGGATTTACAGAGACAGATGATGAGATGCATTAATGTTTTGCTTAGTGTTTGTGCTCCCTGTAATCTGCCTTCATATAATCCTTCTCTTTATGTATGTATGGCATTAATACAAAACAACATCAGTGTTAGTTAAAGTATTTGTATTAAAATAGTTGTGATTTTGATTTAACAGAGCAGATTAAAGTTGAAGGTTAAAACAGAAAGCTCCTTAACCAAACAAACACAAAAACAACAAAATAAAATGTTTGAGCTCAGAGCTTCAGCAATGACCTAAAATTCCAGTTTTATTCATGTAATGTAAACATCTTTGCATGCTTTTGGTTCAAAGAACTTTAGCCATTTGATTAAAGGTGAAACATGGAAAATAGATGAGTGATTATTTGGACGCTATGACTCATAATAAGACAGGAGTGTGCGTTTATGGTATTATTCTTTGCTTTCAGCTCTTCACAGAGACACTCGAGCACCGAGCCGCAGTGAAACAGCAGAAGAGATCTTTATCTTTTGATTGAATGACACAACTGACTTCAAATGTTTGGACATGATTGAGTTACATCATGAAAAGAAGGATGGACTCACAGTCAGACAGATGTATTCGTCCACTATCAGATCTGAGAACAGACTTCAAGTCAGAGAAACATTTGTCACAAGTAACTGGCTTCAAATTCAGTTTCTTCTTCTTTTTTAACATGGAAATGAGTCGTGTGTTCTGTGTTCACCAGCACAAAGAACTGCACATGCTACCAATTGACTTGAAATGAATATCAAGTGAGCACTTTAAAAACTACAAAAGCACAGAGGAAGGCCCGAAAAGGATCCTGTGTTTTGTAGTGTCATTGTAGACAAAGACCATAACTAGTTTGACATCCACTTCATTTCACAACAGAGGATGTAAACTGTGCTTGTTTGCAGCCCACACAGACAGAGATCCTCAAAATGAACTCACTTAAACACCATAAGTGGCTACTGCCCTTCAACCTGCCATAGTTCAGCTGCTCTCTGAGGTTAAAGAGGATTCCTGTGTCCATGGATGCTACCAAAGAGAAGGAAATATCATTTAGTTTCCCCTACAAGCTGGAATCTTTTGATTGTCATTAATAGTTGCTTTTCAACATTATTTGATCCACATCTGTTTAGAGTGAGCCAAAGGAATGAATTTCACTTGATCAGAGATTCCCTTGTCAATTCTTTCCACAGCTGGAGATACTAGCAGTCCTTGAAAGATCAAGGATCCTTAAGCACATACGCTTTTCTTTTTAAACAAGAACTGTTGAGTTTGTTCATATATGTTCAGAGATCTAGGATTCAGTGACTTTCATATTTACAGTTCTACAATTCCATTTAGCAGACGCTTTTGTCCAAAGCAACGTAAAACACAAGCAAGAATTACCACAGACCGGAGGATGAAACCTTCATAAGTGCTATGAAGCGCTACAAGTTGAATGGCCACAGGTGTTGCTGTCTAGTGCACAAAAAAGTGCTGTTACTAATACACTTCTCCTTTTTTTTCTTTTCCTTTATTTTTTTGTACATATGCAGCCGGACACTGAGCACCATACATCTAATTTAACAACGTATTTAGTGCTCAGTGTTCACTAGCAGCTGTATCTGAGATGAGTCAGGTTAAGTGCTTAAATGTTCCCTGAACAGATGAGTCTCCAGATGTATTTAATAGTAGAAAGAGACTCTGGTATTGTATGGAGCTGGGCAATTCATTCCACCATCTGGAAGCAGCAAAGGAGAGATTCGGCACTGAGATTTAGAGTCACACTGGGCTGGGAGCACCAGGCGTCTTTCATAGGCAGAGCACAGTGGACGAGGAGGAGGGGGTGAGAGAGGCCAGGTGGGCCCCAGAGTTTTATTCACTTAAAGGTCAATAAATTGTTGACAAAATCTGTAAATCTACCTCCTGTGCACAGAGAATTCACAGGAGGAACAGATAAAGCAATCGATTCAGAGTCAGATTGAAAAGTGAACTGGATAATGGTATTGGCATCAAATAATACCTTTCCTTATTCACAAATCTGTAATGACTCAGGCCAGACCTCTCTACAGAGCAGCTAAGTCAGCACACACATATTTCTGAAAAATATTTCTTTTTATCTCTGATAAAAAAGCATACAGCCCTGTCCACAACTTAAGTCTTATGAATATTTTTACAGTCAATGCAACAACACAGAAAGAGTAAAAGATGCTTGGACAAGCATGCCAAGTCAGTAGGTAACAGAATCAACATGCTCATGTTTAAATAGCGTCTTTAAACTCTTTATGGAGTGATGAATTAAAAACACTGGCCATGATGTCGTTATTCACCTGAGTGCTGTGGCATAAACCTGAGGAACAGAGAGGATTTCAAAAGGTATTTATTTTATAAACTGTCCCAAAGGGATGAAAAAAAGAAGTCGTCAACTATCCTTGCACAATGAACAACATACGGTCATGTTTCAATACATGAAGATAAAAATGAGCTTGTAAAAGTCCAAAATGCTGAGTCCAACTCTGAGACTGTTAATGTAAAGTGTATTTCAGACAAACCCAGAGTTTATTTCAGTGATATGACCTCATTGGGAGGAAGAATATTGTAAGCATAAAGTGGTCTTCATCTATATTATTGATGAATAATTTGAATATGATTATGTTAGAGCTAACTATCACGTTTACATGAGAGCAGCATCAGCAGCTTGTGACAAATCAAACCCACAAAGAACTCTCCTGTCAGCAGCAGATCCACATGTTTGAGATAGATACAATAAATCATAATATTAGAAATTAGCATAAAATTCAGTCTATTCTTCAGGCAAAACCCAGCATACTTAAAGAAAAAGCAGCCAAACAAAAAACAACAAACCAAATGAGGCGCTACAAATGAAAGCATCTGTAATAGCACCACTTCTCATTATTTCACTTCATTATCGCATAAAACATGGAACAGTAACACCGCCTGTTCACTCAGTGAAATGTTTGCTGCCTGGATGTATTTTTGTGGTGTTTATGACACTTTTAGACATCTTGTTTCAGCTGCAGCTGTGGTGTTAATTATCGAAGTGTTAGAGAGACATAAAAAATGTATTGTGGAAACATAGTTGAAAGAGGCACTATGTATGTCTGAGTGCACGGCTGAGGGGGCACCACGTTTTTCTGGGGCGGCTTGTGCTCTGTAACGCTCCAGTGTTCTTTTGTAATTTCCACAAGTAACAAAACAGTGTGATAAAAATCTGCTCATCCATATTTTAAACATGGATGTAAAGTACCAAAGCCAGATGTTCATATTAGGCAGTCGCAGATTTTCAAGCCTTCTTCATATTTATATTGTAGAAATCCATCAAGCTGTCTGTTCTGAAAACAGATTAAAATTTCCATGAGACTTGCTAAAATGATGAGGTCATTATATAAGGATCTGCTAACTGGTTCATGACACACTGGAGGGACGGGTCTCAAACACAAAGGTCTAAAGGCTGAGTTTTGCTCTCCACACAAACGTGACGCACGGCTTTTATACTGTTTGTCCTTCTGCTTATCTGTTATTATTGCAGGGGGCGGTGAATTGCAAACACGTATCCACCAGTTTTGAACAGAGTAGAGGAGGGTTGCATTTGTTCTCACCATTTACAACATTATTTTTCATCTATTTCTCTTCTCTACCCAGTCAGGCTGTAAGGGTTTGTTACCGGTGTTTTCTGTGTAATTAATGTGTCTGCATGTCTCTTTCTGGCAGCTGTAAATTTTCAGAGGTGCCAGGTGTGGACATGTTCAGTGTGGACAAACTGGCGGACACTTCTTGTGCTTTTCCTACGAGTTTACACTAGAGCAAAAGTTGCCAAAACTCCCTGTACCAGCTCAAAGCAGTGGCTATGGACTCAAACGTGCTGAAATATGAGAAACAACAGTAGGTGTGATTCATATGTGATTTATATTGCATTTTAATCCAATAATATAACAGAATCAGAATCAGAATCACCTTATTGTCCTGTCAAGGGAAATTAGTGTTGCAGCTGGAACACACAAAGGACAAGATAGACAATGACAATAAGACCCGATTTAAAGTCTAAAATACAGAAATGATGCACAACACAATGACTAAAAAGAGGTAGGATAAGAAACACCATACATATATAAAAGTGATGACCATGTTTAGACCAGAGCTCAAGCCAAAAAATGGAAAGTAACATACAAGTAAATGCAGAAAAGTGCCAAGTGTGAAAGTGCACATAGGGCAAGAATGATAATAGTGCAAGAGAAACATGAGCAACCAAAAAGCTAATTGCCATTAAGTAAATGTATTGCACTGGGGATAAAAGAGCCCTGAAACTTTTTAGTCCTCCTCCTAGGAGCCCTAAAACGACGGCTAGAAGACAAAAGCTCAAACTCGATTTTAAGCGGATGATTACAGCAATCTGAAATGACATGAGCCTTCCTCAAGACCTGTCTATTATAGGTAAAAATCTGCCCGGCCTGCTGAGTTCTGGAGATTTTTCTGGCTGTTTTGACCAAAATTCTGAGACGGTTCCTACTGGACAAGTTCAGGTTTCCAAACCAAGCAACAATACAAAAGGTAAGAACAAATTCAATAAAACTTCTGTAGAGGAGAGTCATCATCTCAGAAGACACCTGGAAGGTTTTCATGTTCCTCAGAAAGAATAATCTTTGCTGAACCTTTCTGGAAGTAAAATCAGCATAAGGTTCAAAACACAGTTTATTATCTAGAACCACGCCCAGGTATTTGTAATTTTCCACCATTTCAACAACAGCACCTTTGATAACTGTAGGTGGAGGTAAAGAGGCGGACTTCCTGAGGTCAACAATCATATCTTTAGTCTTTGACACATTCAACTTCAGAGAAGAGTCATCACACCACTCTACAAAGTCAGTTACTGTAATTAATTAATTAATAGCAATTATCATGTTAAAGTCCCGGGTTTATTGATTATACAAAGCTACTATTGGGTCTCAGAAGGACAAAGTGAAGCCTGATTAAAGCACAAACAGACTTCTTGAAAATTCCTTCCCCCTGTTACACTCAAGAAGAACAATTTGAACTAACTAAACCTTTGATAAGATACAACACCAACTGTAGTCTATGATTTTGCTCATATCAGGGGAAGCCATGATCTCACCTCTACCCTTTATTCGGTTTCCCCTTTGGACCAGCTCAAAGGTCTTTTTGATCATAGGATCTGTTTGAAGTGATATCTTGAACATAACCTGCTTCAAAGTGGAATAGGTGCCCAGCACTCATTACCTATTGTGATCTGTCCTCATTAAAGGGGACTGCTTTTGAAGAATTAAACCCAGATTTGCCCCTGTAGTTACCCAAATAACCAAAAACCTGCTTCACACACACCTCAGGACTCTGTGGCGCTGGAACAAAGTGTCCTCATTCAACATGTGTGACAGTCAGGAGGAGAGCCAAGCACGATTTCTTACATGTGTTTAAACTAAAAGAAGCTTCTTCAGTTTGATTATAAACTGGATCTGTCGAGCGATGCCAGCAGGCACGGAGCAGAAAACTTAAATTTGTTAAGAAGAAAAAAAACATAGCCATTATCACGCTGAAGAAAGGTGCTACAAACCTTGATCCCTCACTACCAACTGTTTGCTCCTGCTGCTCAGACATGAATAAGAGTGTAGAAATATCTGAAGAGGATGAATCACTCAAAAATAACACCTCTCTGATTGACACCCTCGGTTTTCACACTTTGTTGTGGCGAGATTTGAAAGAAGCTCAAAAATCCTCACAGTTTGGTGTGTTGTATGTGCGCAGTTATTTCGCTCCCTCAGTGTTGGTAAAATTACACAAAAATCCTCAAGGTGGACGCTGAAGCTGCTGGCAGGAAAGGAAACTTCACCTACAAACAAAAGAAGGGACAGAAATAAATGGAAGCATATGGCTCAGGCTTCTGGAAGTAAAACCATCAGACAGCGCATGAAACTGCTGAATACTTTAACCTTGTTTTCACACCCTGAAAGAAATCACATTATTTAGAGTTGGCCATTAAGAGTTTAAAATACAGATAATGATTTCACAAAGACTTCATCATTACCAGGCCAACAAAGTTTCTATCCACATTATATTACTCCTCACTGATGACGGCCTTCATTATTGTCCTTTTTATTTTTAATCTCCTCTTTTCATTTTTAATGTGTCCAAAGATAAGGATAGAGAGACACACACTGCCAGTGATGATTGATGGACAGTCAGTAGAGTCTCAAACGACAGCACAAACAGCGTGGCACTATTGTTGATGACAAGCCGACTCTGGAGCCAAATGTTGAGGCTGTCTGTCAGAAAGCTGGTCCAAGAATTAATTTTCATCAGAATTTTACTGCAGAATTTCAACATTTATAAGGTTCTGATGAGAGTATTTTATTCGTGATTTTTGATTGGTTGATGAGCTCTCGACCAAATCAAACCCCATTGGTTAAACAATTCCACATTTCTTCCCAGAAGAGCTTGATGCATTATTCGCAAGGATGAGAGGGAGACCTGGGTTGTTTTCCAAACCTCCCACTACATCCTACTCCTGAATTTAGTATGCAGTGAACACTACATACTGCTTTTGAATCTAGTACGTTTTTTCAGAGCAACAGAATTTACATTGCAGTTACATCCTGTCCAAGAAACATAAAAAGGGCAGAGACACATAACAGAGCGGGAGAACTATGAGTTGCCAGCGTCTGCAGCGCCTCGTTTAATTAGATAGAAAGGGAGAACACAGGGAGAGGAGGAGGGAGAAAAAGCATAGTACCAGACTAGGCTCTAGGGGGTGGGGGGCATAGTTTGGGATTGGGATAAAACACTTCAGCACATATCAAGATGAGATAACACTCCTTATCCTGTCTTGATGTTGGGTCTCTGTTAATAAAATAACTAAATACTCTAACATTAACAGGTATCAACCTGCTAATGTTTTGTAAAGTGTCTTGGGATAACGTTTGTTATGATTTGGCGCTATATAAATAAAGATTGATTGATTGATTGATTGACATAAGCAACATAATAAACCATTATAACAACAACAAAAAACTTAATGACTTGCACATGTGTGAGTGGGGAAAGGTTGTGGGGAAAGGAGGTGTCATAGAACAGACACTGAGGGGAGCGCATGCAGCCTCACATGGGCACTTCGCCTAAACCCACGGCAGACTGCACTGTGCGAGGGTGGGAGGGGGTTGGAGGCCAAGAAGGCGTTGAGTTCCAGGGGAGTGTGTTGTTATGTATTTCCGTGTATCTATATACGTAAGCCTGGAACTTCATTTCCACCCAGACTCAAACATTTTTTTGTGTCACTTCACTTCTAATATCCATATATCACAGACCATCTACAGTTAGTGTTGTTGTATCATAGTTGTGCTGATTCATTCCAGGAGGTGACGATAATTCACCTAAACCTGAGTACTCATGCATAGATAGTATTAGCACAGTGCATTGTCGGGAAACAATAAGCCAGAAAGACTGATGCGCTGGTTACTGAGAAATTTTCCCAGGTCAGTCGGACATTCTTGTATACTGCAAATCTTGCAGATTACACAAACGGCATACTGTGTACTGGATTTTTGCTTTGTGTGAGAAAGCAGCATTTATTAGCACAAAACTGTTCTACGAGTTTCATTTCTCTGAGCACAGTGTTACCTGCGGATTCAGGTTTCCAGAGTGAGAGCCATGGACTGAAATCAGAGAACTGGCTTCAGGAAAAGAATAGACGGAAAAGCTTGAGGCACATTTCTCCACCTCCAATTAATTGACTCTCACCCAAAAATGAAGCCAGAACATTCAGAGCTCTCTTCACCAAGGATATTAGAGTAAACAAGACACTAATGAAATAAGGAAAACAAGAGCTGAAAAATAATTTTCCGTAAACTGGAATGTGAATAAAAACAAGGCTTTACCAAAAACAGCTAAACGAGCTAAAACTGTACTGTGAGTTAACAAAACTAACTAGCTTATTCTTTCGATACAGGCAATAAGTTTTGTCTTCAGCAGCAAACCTGATTTATTTTCAGGATTCCTGCCACCAACTGCACTGAGTCAGGAAGACAGACAGAGCTGATCATGTATGGAGCAGCTACTTTTGGATGAGTTCACAACAATGTGAATATTTGACTAACATCTGTCAGAACAACTGTGAACAGCAAAAAAATGAGGGACCATAAAATCAAGTTTGACTAAGAGAAGCTGAGAGCAGAAAACTAACTTTCACCATAAGTTGCAGACTTTGATTTCACTCAGTTTCCAAATCTTTTTAATTATCACCACAACAACATAATAACACAACTAACGCTGACTGAAGCCACATCAGTCACTTCCAAACACCTGTTACCTTTGAGATAATGCAGGAGTGATTTTTCTTTATCATGTGATAAACACGTGTGAGTGTGATTTATTTTCACTAAGAGATTTGGTGTTTGAAGCCTTAACTCAAGTTTTACTAAGATGAAAAAGACTAAAAAAGTTTAACTGCAGCTCTGACCTTTAATTCACCCAAACTTTTCAACCTCTTGCTGCTTTTTTTCCTTTCCTGTTTCTGTCCTGATAATCCAGTGTATAAGTATATGTGTCTGGTGTGTGTGTTTGTATGTGTGTGTGATGGACAAGGGAGTATGGAGCCATCAGTGTTTCAGTGTTTTTCTTTCATGCTTTTGTCTGGAGAAGAGGCATTTCTAAAGGTGCCAGGCTTCATTTTTTTACCCTACGTTCTGAATACACAACCAAAAATGAACAGACTTTGAATAGAAAAAATCACTTTTATAAACACACACACACACACACACACACACACACACACACACACACACACACACACACACACACACACACACACACACACGTACAAACACACACACCTGAGGCTATAAGCTTCTCAAAGTCTAAAATGTAACCACAGGCTGCCTCATTTCATACAGTATTTCCTGCAGACTCTCCTCTCATCTGCTTTTAAACCCGACTGAATTTTTAATGAATAAATCAACTCTATTAATTAGCCTGTGATTATGTTTTGGCCAATTATCTAATGGCTTAGAAAAACATTTGGCCTGAGGCTAAGCTTATTTGCTGACCCCTGCTCCATGTAATTTACTGAAAATTTAAGAGTGGATCTGGGAATTAAATGTGTGGTGTAACAAAGGAAAAACTAATTGATTCAGAGTGTTCACAATTTATTAAAGAGAAGGGTTTTCACAATACCAAATGTCTAAACTTTGGTTTAAATCAAAAGATACTGAAACTATACTATAGAAAAGCGGCGACATAAATAGAAGTTGATGTCACAATCATACGTACTCACCTAATTTGGCTGCACAGTATAAAAAGTGAAGCAAAATGGGTCATTCACTCTTAAGCCTGGCTCACACTACAAGATTTTAAAAATTGTCTAAAATCTGAAATCAGGTTGCATAAGACACATAAAGAGAATATTCACAAATGATCTCCTCTTAAATCTGAAACACACTCACTCTACAAGATTTGGAACCAAGGACAAGCACACACCACAGGATTTCATTGACATCATCAGACTCAGAGTGCGGCGCACTGTGTGATCCTGTCGTCTAACAAAAGTGCAAAAAAAGGCAAAAAGCGCTGTGCTGCTGCTGAAGCCATTATTTTCAGTGAGAAAAGAAAAAGAGACAGACTCACCGCTCAGATACATCAAATGCGTTTTCAGTCCTGCTCTGCTCTGTTGTTGAACGTTGAGTCACACCTGTTACATTTTCAATCCAGCAACCTGCATGACTTACAGACAGCAGACATGAAAATAGACTGTGGGCCATGATTTGCCCCGGGGCCTGACTTTGGAGATCCCTGCACTAGAAGATAACCTGGGCCAGACATCGAGGCCAACTTTGGTCCTGCTGATTGTCAGGGCTGAATTGGGTGAAATTAGCCTGAAGAAACCTGTAAACTAGGCTTAAACAACTAATGAAAATAGATCCAGTGAATTTTAATGGGTTTTGTTTTTTACAATCCAGTATTTGTGTTACAACCCAGTGTAATATGAGGAAAGGGCAGCACAATAGGAACCAAATTGTTTTGGAAAGACAAAATAATATTTTGAAAAGGAACGGTGAGTACTACTCATAATATCACGCGAGGATCACAGAAAGAGATCTCAAAGCTGGAGATGACATTTCCTTTTCTGAGAAATAAAATCTAAGCAGAACTTTACTCATGTACCTTTCCAATAAACAGTAATGATCATGAACAAAGTAAACTTTAACATGTATGTGTCAATGTAACAAACTCAATTCAGGTGAGATGCCCCTGAAACAAGTTATATTTTAATCCACAACACTTCTGTCTGAATGCCTCAGCACTCAAGTGATTCACTTTTTTTTTTTTACAGCAGTTTTCAGACAAGGTTTAGTTACTCCTAAAAAGTGTGAAGGATTTTCTGCTGCAGATGTGGAGTTTCAATTCAAATCGCTCAAACACTTAAAACTTGTTAACACTATTTTTATCATCTGTTTACAAGGAGTTTATTCTTTGGAGAGCAAATTAAAGAATCAAGGTATTTTCAAGTATTTTATTTAAAGTCTCAAATGGTTTATCTGAATCTACTTCCACATTTCCGTCTTTAAGCTTTACAGTTAGATGAAACAAACACCATAAACAAGAGAAAAGTGTCGACATGAATAGTTTGATTGTGCTCATCACGAAACTGACACTAGAGAAGAGTCAGTGCGCTGAACCTCTCCAGCTATATAGAGCTAACAGAAGCTATAATTTGTATTGTTGACGCTGTGTTTGTAAGAAGTGTGGGATTTAAGCACTTTTGGTGGGCTGATGATGTGAGTGTTGGAAACACTTCATACACTTGACACTGGGACAGGTTTAATTCTGCACACAGAGCAGGTGAAGTTTTCTGCTTTAAAGTGAGGCAGCGAGCTGTGCGGAACAAAGTTTTTGTGCTTTTGTTTTCAATAGATTACAAAACATAAAAGTGCTTTTGATGAACTACTCACCTGACGAGTAATTCTTGCCACTTTAAAAAACACTGCGCACTGAACTTCAGGCACAAAATCAGAAATGTTTCAGGTATTAGGACGTGAGTTTGGGTTGTGGAGAGAAGCTCTTTCAGGAGCTTTTACTGTCTTGTCTGCATCCTCAGTGCTGATGCTAAATCACATTTATATTACAGTCATTTTGAAAGGCTCTTATGCAAAGTGACTTATAATCATTGCTTCCGACCAGGAGAGGAGCTATAATCACAGCGGCTGCAAGCTTTTATTAAAGATGCAGCAAGAAGAAATAGAATAACAGCAAAGGTTGGTGGTTCTGACACAGCATCAGGAACAGCAGTTGATCCAAACCAACACAGTCTGTGGGGTTGAAACTCTCTCGGGTCTGTATTTGTGGAAATTGTCCATGTAATTGTCAGACTTGATGAGGGTTAAAATCCGAGCAGCAAGATATGCAAATCCCTCTCCCAGTTGTCTTTTCATTTCCCCAACACGGTTATGTTCGACTTCCACATGAATATTCTACCAGAGGCTTGATGCTTAATAAGAAAACATGATTGAGGTGGCAGGAGTGACTGGAGGAGTAGATTTCTGTCACCATTTCCGTCCTCTAATCACTGCTGGATGCTTCGTCTCAGTCACACAGGAATCAGCTGCTGTGGACCAGGAATGTCAAAGGCTGTGTGCTTTATCTAGTCCTGGATTCATTTCAGGGAATAAATTAATTAATGCACTGAATCCATATATGCTGTACAGCTCAGCAGATTGTTTTTCAGGCCTGTTGCTCATAAAAAGAGCCTCTAAGAATCAATTAAAACAGTATGTTTTTTTCTCTTAAAAATCGCAATTGATTTTTTCAATTTTAGTTTTTTTGTCATTGTGTTTCTTTTACTGTTGAATGCCAGAACACACGATGCCCTGTCATCATTGCACTTACAAGGCTTTTTTAAACCTCAGCTAGTGACGTCACATATTTAGACCTCAGAAAAATTATAGGGTGAGATACAAGCTGCAAACTGTAGGAGTGTTGCTGTTTAGTGCTGCTTTACAAATAATACACATATCCTAATGTTGGTTGGCAAATATTTGGTATGATGGATAGAAAATTCTTTACCAAAAAAAAAAAAAAATCCAGCTCAAAAGATTTCCTGATGGAAAAATATTTTCATTATGAATAAAGACCTTCAACATGCATGATTGCTGTTTTTTGGCAGTGGTAAAAAAAAAGTTTGTAAAAACGTAACTATGAAAGAAAATAGTGCGTTCCAGCATCACACAAAAAAAACAATTCCTGAGGATATTCTCTCATTTTAAAGGTAGGGTCTGCAGGAATTTTTGTCACTGTTTGCAAACACAGCACCGACTGGGCTCGTCCTCCATGGCTCAGTGCCAGCGGCAGTGCACGCCTGCTGCCTCCAACTGTAGCTCTGTGAACAAACTAACCAGACCAGTGAGCACCTGCAGCATCATGTTTCTACGTGGGAGAGGCTCAATAACCATACACCTGACTTCCTGTAAGTAAACGAGGTATCCTGCAAAATATTGTATCATTCTTTCTCCGTGTTCCAGCTGCTATCATTGCCACTCCGGATCGCTACTCCCACTCGCCCACACAAAGTCACTTGAATACTGAGTGTGCTGTGATTGGCGAGGGTCATCACACTTACTGTCTGCCTAGAAACATCACAAGACAACCAAAACATCAGTTAATTGAGCAAGATTATTCCCATAAAAGTTGATATTGTAGTTTTTAGGAAAATCCTATGGACCCTTCAATTCCATTAAAAAAGTTCAAATGATTTTTCCACTGAATTCATCTTTTCTTCTTTCTTTAAAAAGCAGTTTTATTGTTTTTTATGTTTCTGCGAACAAACAAAAGAACAAAAAAACATTAATCATGCCGTCATATTACATTGCATGTTTAGAATAGACAAAAAGCCCCCTCCTTTCCAAAACACACACACACAGGTGGATGTTGATTGCTTAAATGATCTGTTTTCTCATATAAAGTATGATTTAATGCCTGGTGACAAGAGAGACGAAGCAAGTCGGACTATACTGATTAAAAAGGAAAAAAAAGCATTCTATGTCATTTAGTCCCTTCATTACAAGTTGAATGAGTTGTTGATGTAGGAGACTGAACAGTTGTGAGATACCTCTCATTCCCCCGTGTAATTTTGTTTGAGCGCCTTTGTTCCTGCAGGCCAGTATACAGGCTTATAAAACCCAAACCAAAAGTAATCGTAAAGTTATCTGTCTGTGTTTGACTCATCTTTCATCTTTGTGCTGATATCAAATGTGTTTCCCTAAAAGTTCAACTGGGTTTGGCCTTTTTGAAAAAGGAGCAACTCTTTGTGGGCAGTGTTATATTTGTCTGTTCATACTGGCATGAAAGCAGGCCGGTGAGGAGGATATTGTAAAGACAACAAATTAGCTGTCAGTGTTAACATTAGCAGCTTTGATGCTGTTAATCTTTAAAAGATCCAGAGAGTTGAAACAGCAGTTAAAGGGACAGGAGGTGTCAGGGCAAAGCTACCAGCTCAGTGAAAACGGTGGATGTAACCAAAACCAATGAGGGAGAGGAAATAAAGTGAGCAAGAATGACTGCACCACTTTTTCATCTATGCATTGATACAAAAATACTGGGATAAAAAAGTTTTAGGAAACACGGGCCAAAGGTCCAACTGTGAAGCCAGCTCTTCCCTTCACGGCCATGAACCAGGTGCATTACACCTGCAGAGAGCTCAGGATTTGCTCCAGAGTGTCTTTACAGTTGAATCAGAGATTTCTCTACAGGAACAAAACCCGGCAGCATCTTAATCTACAGACTCAGTGTGAAAACGATCAACTTCTCACCAGCTCGCCTGTCTATCTCTATAACCATCCCTGACCCTGACCTGAAAAAGCCTGACCCTGAGGTTTTTGACACAAACCACTTCAGTGAAACGTTCCAAACAAATGCTGACATTAAAAAAAAAAAATACACATACATTCTTAAAATATATTTCTTGTTTGTATTACATCAGGTTGTGTTGTGTTGTTATATGTCTGTTTGTCAGTCATGTTTTTGTTTCCACTGCTGCAAATCAAATTTCCCTCTCAGGGACAATAAGGAAACCCACCCAAACAAACTCTTTATTTGTTTATTAATTTTGACAATGTAGCTGTAGCACGAGACAGAGACAACACCTCTGTTAAAAACAAACAGTACACCAAATAAGCAACTGTAAGATAATACACTACCACTAACACATGTATCATTTGTTAACACTGCAATGTTAAGATTAGAAGCTTAACAACTACACAATAATGCATACATGTGCAATACATATCTCCTGTTGCAGCACTAACATTATGATACAAAATACTTAATGCACTGCTATATAACAGTTAACAACAAATAGAGATGAAAAGCCTGTTCATCAGTTTACCAAAAGTTCATGTCCATAGTGATTAAAAGATAAAATCTGAACAAAAATATGGATTGAACCTCATTTTTGGTCAGGTATTCACATCGTCATGACCTCCTGATGGCAAAGGCCACAAAGCTTTCTCTCTTTAAATGAGGTCAGATTGTTGAGCTGCATAATCGAGGACTCTCAGAATGCTCAGAAGGGTATGTGGAGATGTAACCGGGGGCATCCTTCATGACGGAGGGCCCCAGTCTGTGTGTTAATGACTGGTGGTTTTCAGTTTTCTTTGAGCTGTGGTCTTAAACTTTCGATGAGCTGATGAACAGACTATTTAAATCTAATTGTTGTTCTCAATAAATCACTTACTAATTTCTTGGTCTCACTTTCATTTCTCCTTTTTGCATCTTGAAACTCTACTTAAAACCTTTTTAAGTTCCACCAATGCAATATGTGAATTCTTGCAATTTGTAACTGGTCTTTAACATTTGACCAGTCATGTATCTGCATGCAGTGCTAAACACTTTAAATTGTAAAGGAGCTAGATCATTGGTCACTTCAAACCCAAAACTTTCACCTGGGGTTCTACCTGTGAATCATAAAACAGGGAGGGTAATTTTTTGACTTCTTGTCTAATACGTTTAAGGCTTGGTGGTTTAAGGTTCTGAGAAGAGTAAGTACTGTTTTCTCAGTTTATCACCCTGTATAACATGGAGTTCATATTCATCTGCATCATGTAGACATTGGTTTCTAATGAACCTGAAAGTCCTGGGAATAAGTTAAATTCATCCCAACCTAATGAGGACAATCCACATAACAGAAATGCTGATTTTTTTTTCTTTTTTTAAGTCACTACTTTGATTCTACCTCCCTCTCTTGCACTGCAGACATGGCCGACCTCAGCCTTGGGCAAAACGCTGCAGGGAGGTTACCTCATTGTGATGACTGACGAGGGTTGAGTCACACTGAAGCCTCAAACTGGACACAAATAGTCCTCTGGGCTGCAACAGGGACACTGCAGAGCTCCACAGGTCAGAAGAGTCACTGTGACATTTTTAGTGATTCCTGCTGAATGACAGTGAGCAACACTCAACACCCCCGGGTTCCCCCTCACTCTCAGATATCCATTGTGACAACACAAGTTTAACCGTCTGTCTTTGATAAATCCTCATCAGTCTGACCGATAGAATATTCTAGAAGAGGAGGCAGATTTGATCTACGTCACTTTGGGCCTCAGTTTCACTCAGCGCTCTGTGTTTGTGTTACAAATCAACCGAAGCATTTGTATCTGTGTGCAGTCATCATCTGGGTTCTCCCCAAAGGTGAAGCTAAAACACGTTCCATAAGTGAGTGCACACACACACACACACACACACAGCTCACTGTGCACATTAATTATCAAACATACATGAGTCAACAGATACAGTTGGCACAGAGGATCCTCTGAATAAAGCTGTAAATTACAGTAGCTGTGAGAACATTTAAAAGCCTCCTCAAAGGCGTGCAGTCCCACCCCGGAGACCTTGAGCGAACAAATGTCTCGGAGGCGTGTGAGTGTTTGATTTGTGTACTTTTCTCCCCCTCCCAAACCTCCTCTCTATCCTCAAGGAGAAGTGAGTGGAGGAGTGAGCAGC
>RPOG01007830.1:0-16469 GCA_008086565.1 Thalassoma bifasciatum | reverse complement strand
TTGTCAGGACGGTTGCACCACCTGACATTTTGGGGGTTTGAGGAACCAAAACACAAAAAAACATGTTATATTTTAATAGTTTAAAGATGTGTTCAAATAACACAGGTTTCATAGAATAAAGAAATACATGTGATGAAATACTCAATTCATGATGGAAGGAAATATTGCACTCGGACACAAAAAAAGGGACGTCATGTCAATGACCCACTTACAGCTTTACTGCAGCACAGGTTTACTGTATTGCAGTGAACAGTACTGTTACAGTAAGAATGACCATGTTTTCAGTATGATACAGTCATGTTTACTGTCTATTGCAATAATTTTACTCTGCACCACACATGATTGCAAACTGTTGCAAAATCTGTTTCTTATGTTTGTTGTAAATAAGTGTTTATTTTTCTTTTGTACATTGCTGTGAATAAATTAAAAGAGCAAAAAGCATTTGCAGTAAAAATCTGAAACAAAAGTACTCAGTATCCTGTACTCAGTTACCTCACTCAATACAGCAATGTTTAACTTTTGTACTGTCTGTAGTTTTTAAATGGCTGAGTAAATAGTTAACAGTGCTCTCTTCAGTGTTCTCAGGTGGTGACACCAAGATCTGACTTTTTTTTTTTTTTACATTTAGCAACACTTCCAGAGTAAACAATCTTAATATAAACTTAACAAAGTTATTTGACTTTCTTGTTCATAAACACTGGTGTCAGGATTTTTCATTTTGATCACTCAGACACTTTCATTGACATAAATACTTTATTTCTTAAGCATGAACTGTCTGTTTTGCGCAAGTGACATGCTTCTGTAGGTTATCTACTAGGTTTTGCAGTTTGCACTTATTGTTTAGAGAAACACACGAACCATTGGAAAATGTTAATAGTGATTTGAGAAATGTACCAAAGCGACTAAGAAAAGCTATAATAAAAAATTAGACGTGATGGCCCGGAGTCTTTGGCAGTTAGAACAGGTTTTCTCCTTTGTCCTAAGAGAAGGAGTGGTCTGGGTCTTTTGCGTCATGACAAACAAGCACATGTCTGTATCAAAAAGGACGTAGGTCACCCTGTTATAGATAAATGATTAATTTAACTCCACATTCATTTAGGGACTGATCCAGCTGCTGCAACTGTTCAGAAAGCTTCATGAACTAATTGATGACCTGCTGCCAATCAGAGTTGAGTTTTTACTCTGATCATGGAACCATGCCTGGAAATTGAAAGCAATAAGAGAAGGAAGTTTCAGGGCCCGCAAATCACACTTGGCACCTCACCATCATATTTACTCACTGTTGACATAAATAAGTGCTGCATAGAAAGCTGAGAGGTGTTTTTATTTCCTGCCAGCTCTGCAGATCATAAAGACGAGGTCAGAGCAGACTTTCTGGCTTTCAGTATCCAACTGGTCCATCTTTTCCATTTGCACACTAGTGGACTTATCCAAGACATTACAGCACCCAGTAATAAAACACACACTCACTTACTCATTCACACACATTTGGAGTAGAAGAACTGGAGCATGATGAATTGTTCACTCTCCTCTCAGCTTCGTGGACACATTTTGTCGAAGATCTTGTAGGATCATGTTGGAGTTCTCCCTGTGCTCCAGTAGATGCTTCAAACACATCCCAGAATGCTCTGCCAGGTTTAGGCTCAGGCCCGTCTCCTCTTCCCTGCTGCCCAGACGTCGTAGTCATCAGGGTCCTGGAGAGCGGCTGGCAGACTTCAGCGTGAGGTTGTGTGACTAAATGCGTTGCTGAGCAGTGGGGTTGTTGTGATTCTGTGGCTCCAGCTGGTGCGGATCAGAGCAGGAAGTCTATTGGCAGGATGAGTTACAGTGAGGGGATTCTCCTCCACCCGAGGACAGCGGGCATATCTGAGGAAATCTTCCAGATGAGAGATCCAGATTCTGGCTGTCAGTGGATGGATCATTGTTGCATACTCAAGTTTAAGAGAAGAAGAGGACATGCTGAGAATAGATATGAACATGTCAGGCTGGAAGATTCATATCCTCAGGGCCAGAGCCAGAGGACCAGGGTTGGCCAAGACCCTCCTGAAATCACAGTGATTATTCTTGGTTTCTTGTGCCTCTTTAACCCCAAATTGTCTGCCTTGAATGTGCTTTAAGTTAGGGTGACCAAACGTCCTCTTTTCCCCTGACACGTCCTCCTTTGTGGTGGTAAAATTAGGTCTAAAATGTCCGGGTTTGCTCTGACATCTTGTGCTGCACTCTCAGACAGAAAATTCTGAAGAGGAAATGCACCTGACGGACAAACTGTATGTATGGTAGTACCCCTCTTTTCCTCATGGTCATGACCAGTGTTGAGAATTTTTTTTGGCCCATATCAAGACATTTTTTTTGAAAAAGTCAAAATTCTGCCATAGCAAGTAAAAATTTTATGATACAAAGTCAGATTTAAGACATAAAAAGTCATATTCGTGACATAATAAGTCAAATTTTGAGATATGAAGTCAAGATTTTGCAAAAAAAAAAAAAAATGATGAGGAAAAAGTAAACATTTTGAGCCATAAATTCAAAGTGTTGCAATGAAAAGTCAATGTTTTGAGATTATAGATCCAAAAGTTTTGAGATATGAAGTCAAAGTTCTGAGATAAAAAGTTGAAAGTTTGAGATTAAAAGTCATTATTGCAAGAAAAAAATTTTCAACTTTGAGACAACAAAGCCAAAAATGTTAGATATTTTCAGCAAAAATTTTGAGAGCCGTTAAAAGGCAGGTTTTTATTTTCCAAATTTTACTGGCAGAAATGGTCATCAGTACATTATTTATGTTTACATCATAGAAAATTTCAACTTCAAACAGAAAAGGGTTGTCTTTAATAAACTGATGAGTTATGGAGCTACTTTGTTGTCTCTGAGGATCTTTGGGTATTTTTCCAGCATCTCTAAGAGCCCAGGTTGGGGTCCTGTTATTTGGGTTTTTACAATATGGCCACCCGATTAAATTTGCACCAAACTGTGCCTGCCCACATATTTTCTGGTGAAAATGTATCATTCTTGTACTTCCATAACAATACAATGCTCCCTGGCGCCTCCTATAGACTATCAGGCACAGGCTGCTTTGAGCTACAGGCCTGAAATATTTTGTATGCAATTATCATGCAAAAAAAAGTCTCTTATGACCATGGTGAGTTCCAAGTAAGAAATTTGACACAAATGTTGGATTTAAACAATTTGTTGGGTATGTATTTGAACAAAATAGTTCAACTGATTTTTTTTTTTCAGATCATCTTCAAATTGGAGATTTTTCTACCAGACACATTGATGACCAGAAGCTGAGAGGATTTTTTTTCTGAATCTATAGGCTAAAAGTGTTGATTTCTTTCACCAACTCCCATTTTCATGAATATTTTTTTTCCACATTAGTCATGCCAGAACCTTCACAAAAATATAATGTTAGCGTGGAATTTTCTGATCGTAAGGTGCACAATTTGAATAAACTCCTCCTCAGTTTTTTACTGAATCAACTTTAAATTGCAGTTCTGTTTACCAGCCACATTGACTATGAAAAGTTATTTAATGATTTTTCATAACTCAACACACATGGCCAAGTTGACTAAAGTCGGCCATTTTTTGTAAACACCCAAACCTCAAGGACTCTGTACATTGTTAGGTCTGGAGCAGAACACACACACATATATTTGGTGTCACAGCCCAAGCGCATGTGTATCTCTTTTCCATATGGTCAGTTAGCGATATTAGACCCTGAAACCTGAACACAAAATGTTGTCAGCTTCAGAGTGAAGCAGATGTGAGGACCATCATCACAGAGACTCAAAGACGAGTGGAAATGCTTCTTTATTACTGATTAAAGCCGAACAGACAGACCCTCAGAATCAAACCTTCATTTACACTCTCAGACTTTGTACACAGCAGACACACACACACACACACATTGGAATAAACACTCCCACTGAAGTGCAGTCAGAAACAGTCTGAGCAGAGAATGAGTGCAAACCTTAGAGACCAGGAGGAAGAGGAGACAAAGATGATGCTACAACTTGTAGGAAACATTTCTGCTTTTTCAGTTTCCTCCAAAAGGGACAGAAAACACAACTTCTAACAGGATAGCCTTAAAACACACACAGTTTGTTCACAACTTCCAGTTCTTCTGAGTTTTCCCCTCATGTTTGAGCGATGAGACAAATACAACAACATCCTTCCAGTGTAAAGTGCTGCTTCTGTGATTTCCAGGGACTTATCTCAAATTTTTGACTTTCTTTCTCAAAATTTTGACTTTTTATCTCACAAGTATGACTTCATATGGGCAAGAAAAATCTCAGCAAAGCTTTATTTTTATAACAAGCAAAAATGGGCTTCCACACAGATGAGCTAAACTCAAAGTCTAAAACACACAAATGTGACGCTCACATATTTGTTGACATTTTGCCCTGTCCTTCTTCAGATGCGTTTCCAAACATGTAAAGTTAAGTCTGTTTAACTAACCAGTAGTTCAGGAGCTGATAGTTTAGTTCCTTGTGTTCTTATTTTCAGCCAATCAACAGTCCGACACTTAAAAACAAGAAATTTTCTGCCATTTTTAACCCAAAACTCCAAACACTGGTGTCTTAGTGGGCATGAAACTAACACTTTACCATGAAAACGGGCCAAAACAAATTATTAAATGTTCTGGTCATCAGCAAAATATTGTTAGCCTTATCGCATTTTAGCCTAAGTCATACTTCAAAGTTTTCAGAAAAGAGGAAAAGACATTTTTTATGTATAATTATGATTTTTTTACTACTGTTTTTACCATTATGTTTATGTTATTATGAACTTACTTATTCTAGCTAAACTTCTTTTTTACTCTGTAAATCATAGTATGAGGTTAACATACTGATTTAAATGTGCAACATATATGACTCAGGCAATTATGCTATTAGGCTAACGATATAATAATCATTTGATTGCTGCTGCTTTTAGTCTCCAAACAAACTGGGACCAAAAGAAAGTCATGAGAAAGGGGGATGTGTTAGGTTTTTAGATATTTTGTTAAATGCTACAATGAACCGTTTCCATGTTAAATTTATTTTGGGACAAACAGTGATTTACACGAGTTACACACTAAGGCTTTAACTTGATTCTTCTTCATGACCTTTTAATGACTGAGGAGCATAAATGAATGGAGACAAAGTACCGTAAAGACTCATAAAGATGACTTCAGAAACCTTTTCACAGTCTCAAAGACACTCAGTGATGCAAAAGAAAATGTGTGTATGTGTAATGTTGGAAGCAGAAGGCGTCTCTTATGTTTAAATAAAAAACAATAAACACACAGTTAGACAAACGCTGTGGAGCTAAGTGAGTACCAGCACATGCTAACAGAGACTCATGACGGACGTCTGACCTCGGCGTGAGTACAATCTTCAGAGTCACTAAAGGCATCTAACAGCACTCCTGCAGAGCGAATATATGGCATGTTAAGCAGTGTTTGAGGCTTACACAGTGTTCAGCAGGAGGGGTGGAAGGAAGAGTGCAAACATCAAAAAGAAAACCTTCAACCACAGCTCCTCTTTCTTCACGTGTCTGTGAAAAGCTCCCGTTCTCCTTCAAGGCGACGTGCAGGGCAGAAGATCCCTTCTAGCATTACGGTGACACATGCTTTTCAAATGTCAGACTCTGCTTCCCTCCCTCTCTTTATTCTCCGGACATTCCCGCTGCCACTTCATGCAAACAGCGAAAGAAAAGTCGCAGCAAAACAGAAGTAGGTCCACAGGAGCTCAGCGACCGTCCTGTGCTCTTTGAACGGCTCTTCAAAGCCTCAGAGGCCTCTCCAGTCCCAGAATCCACAGAGAGAGGGCGGGGTTACTTGTTAGGAAACACTCAGAGTCAGGTGGAGCGCTTACTGCTCAGTGGGACACACGGTGCGATCTTTGCAGCAGAAGTAATGCACCACCACGCCATTTGGATACCTGGCAAACGCACTGAAAGAGAAACAGAGAAAGATTCACTGCTGCTGGGAGGATCACTTGATTAAAAATACATGAGGGGATGGAAACGGTTTCTGATTCAGTGTGATTACTCTTGGTTAAATTGCTCCTACGGTTTCCTTTTATTGTTTCAGAGATTGCATTCTGCTCAAGTTATTTATTTGTAACTGCCAGCTTTTATGTGCACAGGCTCTTTGTGTTGGATGTAGTTGTAGTTGGATCCTACGTATGAGGCATTATTAGTGTTGCAAAATATGTATTTCAATTGTTATAAACTGATCATTAAGACAATGGAAAGAAAAGAAATTCTTGTCAAATAAGATCATACTTAGTTAAAGGAAGAAGACATCAGAGAAACCAAACCAAAAACAGCTATGGAACATGTTTATAACAGAGTTCAGATTAACCTTCCTTAGTATTTTGAGTAGGAGTTTGTAGAAAATATAAACATAGATTATAAATGCATTGTATTCTTCAACTGTGAATGAAACAGTGTTTGTAACTGTGTGAAAGTCATAGTTACCTGTTTCCTATCTTCTTCTTGCAGACTCTGCAGGTTTTCTCCTCCGTAATGACACATTTGACCTGTTGGTGGAAGATTCGCTCCTCCTGCACCTAAAACACAAAACATGCAGAGGGAACAGGGAGAGAGAGTGAGAGAGAGAGAGTGAGAAGTATGTTTCTGTTTAAATGTCTTAACAGACTTTTGTACTTGTAACAGCCACATTCAGAGAAACATCAGGCCTGATTAAGCACCTGAAGACTCCATTAACCAAATATTCTTAATTTTTCATTATACCATCATCAGTTCAAGGTCATCAGAGATCATTAGACTGAGCCTCACAAAGAGGTCAGAATCTGGAAAATGAGTTTATGTATCCGCATCACATAGAAACAGAAAAGGTACTGTCGTCTGATATTTGCTTTTGTTTCAGTTAATTTAAACCCTCTGAAGTCCCCCTGACAGCCCAATCAAGATTACCCCCTACATTTGTCCTGTAACGTTATATATATAGTATATTTTTATAGGTTTAGAGGGGAGCAGCCAAATAAATCAGACAGTGTTTGACTTAGATAAGTCAGATACGTGTCTGATCTGATGTTAGTTTGCAGCTCAACCAGTGAATGTTTCTTTTGTCTGTGAATGAATTCAGTTAGTGGACCAGACGTGTTTGTGAGAGTTCAGTCGGACAGCTTATGAAGTTGTTGTGACGGGGGCTGCTGTCTGCCAGTCACAGACGTAACTGGTCATTTTTCCAGAGATCTGATCGTGAAGACAGGAAACAAGTTTAACAGCTGACGTGTGTTTACGGAGCAGACATTTGCACGTAGCTTACGCTCTCCACTTTAAATTAAGTTAATAACTAATCAGGGATAATCAGTTCTCGGATGTGATGTTGATCTCTGACATGATTTTAGTTTATGTCTTACAGAGAAAAGACAGGCTATAGAAGGAAACTGTCTTCAGGGCTTTTGGCTGAAAAAACTACAAGGACGAGGTTATCCAATCTTCCCCAGATGATACGTGACCTTCAGCTGGAGTAATTTTATCCTACAGAGGAGCTTCACGCTGTAGCAGCAGTGTGAACAGACATTTTGAAGGGCTAAAGAACAATAAGGCACATACAGGTCACCTTTTTGGCTCCTGTGAGGGCAGTTTGTCATGTTTTGACCAGATAAGTGTGGTTTGCCCGTCAGGACACTTAAGCATTTGTTTTGGCTCCTGAGACGACACTTAACTATGTGTTTTGGCTCTCAAGAAGGCACTTTAGGGCAAGTTTGGCCTCCAGGAGGACAGCACTTGAGCATGTTTTGGCAGGAGAACAATTCATTATGTTTTAACCAACTACAGGGACAGATGCGTGTGGTTTCACCAACCAGAAGAGCACTTAGTGTGTGTTTTTGCTCCCAAGAAGGCACTTTAACCCAAGTTCAGCGCCTTAGAGGGCACTCTAGCTTGTTCTTCAACAATTTGGTCCTGACGGGGGAGCGACCACCCCCCTGGCCCTCCTTTGTGCTCTGTAGAAACACCGCCCTGCATTTTGAGTAAGTGTGAAGTTGTCAAAATATTGATACTGTATTCAATAAAATATTCACATATTTAATACTATGTGCTTGGAAATGACACCACTTTATGTTTTTAATTTCCATAGCACCAAATAAAAACAGTGTCCGTACTGTAAAACAGCAGGTGAAAATGAGAAGAAATTTTGTGGTTCTTTTTTCAGCCTGCCACCAGGGACCACCTGCCATGGATACACACTCTTGGGCAAATACAAAAACAGACAAAAACAGCCCTAAGACGCTTAATTTAACCGAGTGACTGAAAATTAGAACACCTATGCGCACATATTGCTCTGTGTTCTTTATCAATTTACCATCATTATCCTGACTTAGTCACATCGGGGGTCTTGTAACAAAAAAAAATGTGGAAAACAAATCAAACATCTTCGCTTTGCATTGTTTTCTATCTATTTAACCCATATTTTTGTTTATAATTTTACTTTACTGGATTAAATGTGCATTTGTAAACATGTTTTGGAGTCTCTGCAGGAAAATGACAGGATTGGGTTTATTTATTTATTTAGCCCAGGGTTGAATTGTGTGCTCCTGCAGAGGCTCCAATCCAACCCATGGTCCTTTGCAGCCTGCTCCCACACTCTGTCCACATCCCTCAGTCTGGACTCACCCTGAGGAACTCAGCCTGCAGCAGACTCTTCAGGACCTGGTTGCAGCGTTTCCTCTGAGCCTTCTCCTCCAACACGCTCTCCAGGAAGACTCGGATCTCTCTGATCTGAGTGTTGGCTGGGAGCAGATTAATGGCCTGGAAAATACAAAAACACAAAGGGCATGTTAAGATGGTTGACCAGGCTTTAACACACAAAGGAAAACACATGGAACTCTTTTCTTATGAGAGAAATAAGTGTCTCATTTTAGAAGCATCATAAAAAAAGCAGCTTCTTCATATTTTTGAAAAGAAAAAGTTCATATTCATCCTCAGAAGTAGTTCCCTTCCAGGAAATAAGAAAGAGTTTCACTATGGTGATATTAAATTCAGTTCTCCTCTCTTAGGGACAATAATTCTTTTCCATCATTTCTTTCTGATCAAAACAACCCTTTCTTGTGCTTTTTTACAAAAAGCTTGACCACAAAAAGAGAAGGCCCAGCAGTACTGTTGTCCTTGAGCTTCACTAAAATAAATTGACTCAGTGCAAACAAAATAAGTATTTACTTACAGCACAGAAGAAGAAATGTAGCAAAGAAAAAAGTCCCTGAAAGAGTAGTGGACAGTGACAATAATCTTCAGCTGTGGCTCTTGATGAGAAATTACCAGGGAAGATTTGAAATGATTATAAGGAGTAAAACAACCGACATTAAAAAAAAAAATCCCTTGTGTTTGGTATTTTTGCTCTGATGTGGGCATCATTCTGTGGACGCTCAAACCATGTCACTCATACACAGACTTTTATTTTGACGGGTCTGTTACTGTCTCTGAATGGCAGGTCAGACAGTCTCTCGGATTGTAAAATGAGGATTAACTTGAATCATTTGTGTTCAAATATGACAAATGAGGTGGTGGAAGCAGAGTAAAGCCCGTGCTTCTGTTCCTGTCTGATAAGATAGAAAAAGGAAGAACAAACATCTGCTGAGTGCCTGCTTTCTCCTTTCCTCCTCCATGTAGAGAGTGTGTTACATGTTTTATAAGCTTTCTAAAAGCTTTCTTCAGAGGACATCCTCCTTTACTAGACAACAGTCGGTGATTGTGACAAGAAGATTTGACGACCAAAAGGGGTCAGGAGCAGCTTTTACTCTTCACTGCTTTGTTTCTGGGTTCAGGTAGTTAAAAGATGAACATGTAAGAATCAGATCAAAGATAGTCACAATGAAACAGAGACTTCCCTCCAGGGAGGCCGGCGCTCTGGTGGATATCTGGATTATTTTTCTATCTAAAAGCAGCGGCATGATTACCCCCGACAGCGCAAACACTGTCAAGTCACTCTGAACACAAACACCTTTGAATGAGGGTCTTTGGTTCCCTCACTGGTTTTATTTCACACCATTAAATGCCAGATGGTGACTCGTACGTTCATTCATGTCGCCTTATTTCATCTGACTCTAATGCATCTCAAACAGACAGACTGATCACACAGCGGCTTTTCCTTTGAGTTAAAAACAACTACAAAAATGTGTTTGTGAATGCAGGATGACAGGAGGTCAGTCTATAAAACCAAACCACTTTGAAATCTAAGATGGTGCATCTTTGCTGTTACAACTCTGAATAGAGACAGAGTGTGTTTGTTTACCTTGGTGGTGTTAAGTTTGCTGTGGTGCAGCTCCAGGACGTGCAGCGCCGCCTGGAGGTTGGCCTGAGGCTCAGACAGCTCCATCTTTATGGGGCCCAGGCAGTGGACGTCAGGAGGTGACAGGTACATCCGCAGCAGAGACAAATACACCTGCAGTGGAGAAAAACAGGTGTTTAAACTGTCAGTATAAAAATGCAGTGAGGACTATCTGGAATCAGGATGAGGACTCCATTTCCCATGAGCATTATATCTCAGAAAGATATTCATTGTGGAGTTAAAACATGGATATCACACATTCAGTGACCAAACAAGTATTTTTTTTATCTCCAGGTGCTCACATTATTACCAGTTTTCAGAAACTGGTACCAGTTGAAGAAACTTCTAAAATTGGGTTAAGAACTGTCCAACAATTATTAAAAATGCGTGGTGGGAACTATCATCTCGGGCGCATCAGGGTGAGAAGAGAGGCAGTTGAAGTGATGCACCCATCATGCCTAGTGCCTACTGTACAAGCCTGTGGAGGCAGTGCTGTGATCTGGGGTTGCTGCAGTTGCTCAGGTCTAGGTTCAGCAACATTATATTCCCTAAGAATGAGGTCAGCTGACATGGGCATAGTCAACGATGACAATGCTAAGATTCATCTGGCTCAAATCATGAAAGAGTGGTTCAGGGAGCATGAGACATCATTTTCACACATAGATTGCCCTCCACAGAGTCCAGACCTTTACCCCATTGAGAATCTTTGGGATGAGCTGGAGAAGGCTTTGTGCAGTGGTCAGACTCTCCCATCATCAATACAAGATCTTGGTGAAAAATCAATGCAACACTAGATAGAAATAAATCTTGTGACATTGCAGAAGCTTATTGAAACAATGCTACCACAAATGTGTGCTGAAATCAAAGCTAAAGATGGTCCAACGTTTTATTTTTAGGTGGCGACAGTTTATTTGGCCAGTGTACCTGTGTAGCGTATTCCAGAAACCCAAAGGTGCAAACACAAAACAGCAGAGCATGTAAAATAAAAAGGAGTCATAAAAGTGGAACAGAGGCAAACAGAAAATCCAAGTTTACAAAACAAAATCCAAACAGTTTCTTTTCTTTCTGCTCAGAAAATATGAATACTTAGAGGCTAAAAAATAAGAAAACAAAAGCCACTTACGTCCTTATCCCCTTCCACTGAGCTGCTGTAGTGTCTGTGACAGTATCTGCAGAGTGAAGAAGGAACCATGAGCAAATATACAACACACACATTTTCTTTTTTCCACATTAAGTTACCCTTCCTTGGATCACATTTGCTAACAATAAGAATAAGTTTCCACTTCAACACGTTTTTTGATGCAGAAATCAAACTGTTAATACTGATGGAGAGTAACACACAGCATTTACATAAATCATTTTAGTGATTGATAAAAACACCTGATTTGCTAATCATCAATAAATCTGGATGTTTTCATTTGCAGGATTTTGCTTCTGGTTTACACTGTAAAAGCTGAAACTTCACAGAAGAGGAAGAAAGTGTAAATGTCTTATTTTTACTGAAATATGTCTTTTTAACTTAATTTGAGCCACATTTTCCAGAACAGTACAGAAAAATGTCTTATTTCAAGTTATCTAAAGCCAAAAATGATGTCTGAATTGCTTGTATCGAGTACAAAAAAATTGCCAGTGGTGCAACAAAAATCTCTTACATCGAGACATTGTTGTAATTTCAAGAAACTTGACGAGCTCATTCTTCTTAAACCAATTACATACTTCATTTTGCCCGTTATAAGCATTCAGGCATCGTTTTTGGTCTTCTGATATCTTGAAATGAGACATTTTTCTGGACTTGTCAGTTGAATGTGGCTCATATCAAGTACAATACAACTCCAGATAAGATATGACCATTTGCTTCAGTTTCAGTCTTTGGAATTTGGTGTTGATATGACTTAGTTTGCTTTACTCACTCCTCAGCCATGCGAGTGTCTTTCAGGATGTGCACGTAGATGAAGAGCGCCTGCTCGTGTTTCCCCATCCGACCCAGAAGCAGAGCACGTTCCTCCAGCAGGCCTTCAAGACAGAAACACGGTTAGAAAGCCGGAGTCCCACTTCTCCTGACACAACACTCTTATTGCTTTTAGAATCAGACGCTTTACAATATTTTTAATATTCCAATTTCAATACCTGCACAAAAATCCTAAATGAGTTTTTTTCTGTGACTGATATCTTACCGTCAAAAGGAAAGTCACTGATGAGTCTGGCAGGTTCATAGCTGGTGGAAATATCGAGAAATGACAGCAGTTTGTTCCTGTACTCGCCAAGATCACCTTCCTCCTTCCCTGCAGCCACAGCTGGGACTCCTGTGAATTAAAAGAAGTTAAATCAGTGAGATGATCAGTCAAATAATCAATTTATTTTTTGACACAGCAGGAATCTTCCAACATAAACATAACCTGATATGACTTTTCACTTCTAAAACTACTTTTACTTTTTTTTGAGCACTGTGGCTTTTTTTGTGTGTATACTCTGGTGTGAATAAGCAGCAGCCTCTCTTCTCTGTAAAGCCCCCGTAAAAGGTTGACAGACTTATTGAAAGAGCCCATACATGGATGTAATAAAACTTGCCAATATTGGCAAACATTTCCAGAGACAACTGCACCGGCCTGATCTTTGATCACTAATGCTTTGTTTCTTTCTCCGAGATGATTTCAAATATCACGGTGGATGAAGAGATTATTAATATCATGTGTGAGACCGTGGCTTTTTGAAGGATGCTGTAACTCAAAGCGAAGTCTGAATTCATTACAAAGAATCTCTATAAATCTTAATATCACGCAGTACGAGCTGCAGGCTGTGATATCTTTCATGAAGCAGCACAAAGGAATGTAAGCCTCTCCTTTAACCCATTCTTTTTCTTTATTGGACAGTTTTATTGGTTTATTTTTCAAATGAGTGCACATTAATGAGCTTTTCTGTGGAGTGTACACGTTGGCAGAGGATTCTGGAGAACCATTACAGGAACAAAGAGAGAAAGAAAGAGAGAGAACAAGAGAGAGAGAGGGAGAGGGGGATGGATTTCATGATGAGTCCTGATGAGGGCTTTATCTGAGTGGACGTGGCAGCAGAGGCAAACTGAATCCACATGTGGATTTGCTGTGAGCAAATGACAATCTGAACATAAATCAGGAACATGATTTCTTGTCAAGAATGATGAAATCAGGGTGTTCATAGAGGAAATATTACTCATGTTTTGGCAAAATTCTTCTCTTTCTATCATATTTGCTTTCCTGAAACCATCTTTTAACTTTCTTGTGCCGTACCTTCAGGCAGTGAGTTGAGATACTGTTTCATGAGGCCCTGAACTCTCTCCAGGTAGAGCTGGATCAGCACGTTGTGAAACTCGGGGCCCTTATCGTCCCAGATGTAAATGATGTGCTCCAAATACGGGATGGCGAGCTCTTTGAAGCCCTCCTTCAGGAAGTTCAGCACCTTATCTCTGGGCAGAGTCTCCACCTCTGTCAGGTCCTCGGTGAAGATCTGTGAAAGGAGGGGGGATGTTTCTGAGATAACTGGAGGTCACATGAATAAAGACTGCACAAAGCAGAAAGAAGTTTAAAGATTTAAATGAGCAGGCACAATGACGAAAAACAAAAAGTCTCTCTCACCTTCAAACCATCCTCAGGACAGATTTTCAGCACCCAGGGGGAAAACTCAAAGATTATTCCCAGATTCTCCACTCCTGTGTGTGAGGAGGAAACAGTCAGTAAATGAGGTAAGAACATTTCCTTCATCATACTGCACTGATAAAAACAAACAACTACACAAACAAACTGTGGACAACTTTGGTAAAAAACATACTTCATCAAACAAGTCATTCTAGAAAACAGAGCAGCTGATTAATGCGTCTTATAAACACGACTTTACTGTGTCAACGTGTTTTTTTATAAAATAGTCCCTTCCAAAGAAATTGCTGGATATCAGAATAAAAGATCGATGATGTGGATTTTTTTTGAGGGCAGACGCCTTCATTTTTTTTCCATCACCCTCAGTTCATGACCAACACAGGCTGCCGACTTTCTTTGGCTGATATTTGGGCCAGTACTGCTTTTGCTCCTTCCATTTACATCATAAAAGTGACACAACAATAAAAATTGTTATGGGTCTCACTTTTAGAAAAAGGAACATTTATTGAACTATATTTAATACTAAAACAGAGGCAGCATTTGTTAAAAATAATTTCTTCAATTTCAAGTAGAGAAATGCTTGGATAGAAACAAATAACATGACGACTGTTTTGTTTAACTCTGGTTGTTTTAAAGGTGCTGTGCAAATAAAGTTTGAGTTGATTTGAGTTTTATTCTTAAAAAAGTGATGTTAATCTAAGTACAATATTATTAGCTGGTGATGAGAAAGCTGTAATCAGTAAATCAGGGTTCCCAAGCTTTCCTTGACTCATTTTCCAGGACTATTCAAGGACATTTTCAGCCGCCACAGAGACAAGTTATTACGTCATACACTTCTACATTTTTCTGTCGCCCTCGTTCTTAAGATGTGTTCTTTTCTACAGTTGTAACTTGTATTACCCAGATTAACAATAATGTTTCTATGAAAAATAGTAATGACAAATGTACCATAGAGTAAAGCAAACACACCCACAGATTACAGCAAAGCACTTCATTAGCCTGACAAACTGGAGTTACAACTTTCAATTGGGCAATTCACAGTTCAACTTTCTCTTCATTTTGCCTAGAAAACAGAAAAGAGACGTGCATGTGCAATACTGTTAACCTGTTAACATTTCCTCACGAGGCAGGGGGTGAATAAATAATCTGGGATAAATTCACAGTTTCCAGGAATTTCGACTATTTTTCTTCCACGTTTTCCATGACTGAAAAATTGGTCGATGATTTTCAAGGTTTTCCAGGACACACGGGAACCTTGAAAAACTGCCAACGACAAAGCTCAAACTATGAATTGGAAGAAATATCAAGGATGATTTTGGTGCAGAACAACAGACTTTTCTCTGATAGATACAAACAAACTAGAAGGAAAATAAAGGAAGACTGACAAAACCACTGGAGTCTGCAATTAAATCTTTCTTTTCATGTGTTTGTGTTAGGAACAAATTTATATCACATTTGAGATTTTGAAATAAATAATCAGACTCAAAGGAACCACAGACAATCAAACTTTTTTTCTTGTATACATAAATTGAGTGGTTTTTTGATGTCAAGCATTTCACCTCACCTGTGATGACCTTGCCCATTTTCTTGTCTGGCTTTTATCGTATATTTGTAACATAAAAACAAAAAAACGTACAAACAACCTTTTCACTTTTAAGTTATTTTACTGTAATGCACAGCTGTGCAGATTAATATACTGAATGCTGTATATACTGAATTTTTGTTGTTTCAGGGTTTTTTTTTCATTTATTTTTTTCTACTATTGGTAAAAGTGCTGCTCTTTGGTCGATTCACTTTAGGTCCTCCTTCTGTGAGTTTTTATGAACAAGATTTGTTGTAAAGTTCAATTCAGATTCTAATCCTTATCATCTAAAAATAATTGACTTTAGTCATTGCGTGACCCAGAGTTTCATCATTGTCACGGTTACGCAATCAAATACCAGTAAATGCAGCATAAAAACCTCCCATTTGGTCATTTTCTAGGCAGCATCAGACTAAACATTTCATCCTCAATCAATCAGGGGAAAACTTTTCTTAAAGGCTTTCACAAAATCTCCCCAAAGAGATGAAGTTTTTTCCTCACCCAGTCTTTGGAGGTACTGCACTGTTCGCTCATGGCCCTTCAGAGGAGAGTTGGCTTTGGTGGACTGATCCAGGAGAACCTGCAGAGCTGGGAGAGGAGAGCAGGAGCCATGATGGAGAGTGGCAAACCGATTACATAATTCTTCTGTCAACTCTAACAGGAGGAGAAGCAGGCGCTGTAAACCCATGAACAGCAGCAGCTGGTTTGAATCGTCGCAGAGAAACGAGAGGCAGACGTGAGCAGCATGAAGTCACAAATCTCGGCGGGTCGATTTGAACCAGCTGTGCTCGCAGTGAGACCGGCCCAGAATCTGCTCCACAAACCTCACCACAGACTGAGTGACATTCAGACAGCTGCCATTTAATGAGGATGATGAGTAAAACAACCACACGCAGGAAAACCTCCTCTGAGAAAGACTGACAGCGCTCATCAACCCTGTGCCCAGACTACAGCTCTGTTAGCAACACTTCAAACACTTCAA
>RPOG01007827.1:0-10637 GCA_008086565.1 Thalassoma bifasciatum | reverse complement strand
TACACATCATCACAAAGTTTGGGATATACGGGTTGTATTGATGCATAGCAAATGTTTTATGCCAAAAATGAAAGAACAGCATGTGAAAATTGTAAAGATGGGCTCTGGCAGACGTGGTGACGGATGAACATGAAGACTGACTACAGGAGAATCAGGCCTGTGGTACATGAGCACAATCAGGGGACTGAAGACTCAGAGGATCGATCTGTTTTTTACGCTGCAGCTTTCTGGGAAAAAAGCATCAAGTTTCAGCTCAAAGTACTGAGACCTGGCTCTTAGTAATCAAGGGGGATGCTCTCTTTTGGAGGACTGTGTCAGTGTTAATGTATGTATATTTCAGAAAAAAACAAATACCTGCATACTTGTATTAAGTTGTTATATGTTTCTGTTTCTGTCCTGTTTGACTCCATGTCTTAATAAAAGTGTGAAATCACCTTTAAGTGTTCTTAGAATCATCTTTTCCTGTTTCACATTTTCATCATGACCTGTCATTTTCACTTTTTTTATTCTGCAGTCACACTTTTTCATGCTTCGTTGTGTCGTATTTGGTTTTACATAGTTTTTAAGGTTTTATGAATCTGTTTTTAAGGTTTCATGAATCTGTTTTTAAGGTTTCGTGAATCTGTTTTAGACTTCAAATTTTGTAAAGCACTCTGACAGAAAGTGCTATATGACTACAGTTATTGATATAAAAATCCCAAATCCAGTGACATTGGGATGATGTGTAAAATAAATAAAAAACAAATCAAATGATCTATAAACCCTGTCAAACCTATATGCAATTGCATACACCAATAAGACAAGACATCGAATGTTAAACTGATAAACTTTTTTTTTTTTTTCAATTATTCATTCATTTTGAATTTGATGTCTGCAACACGTCCTCAAAAGACTGAGACAGGGGCAACAAAAGACTGTGAGAGTTGCTGAATGCTGAAAAAACAGCTGTTTGGATCATTCCACAGGTTGATTGGAAACAGGTGAGTGTCATGATTGGGTATATAAAGAGCATCTACGAAAGACTCAGTCCTTCACAAGCAAAGATGAAGGCAGGTTCACCACTTTGTCAACAACTGCGTGAGCAAAGAGTCTAACAGTTAAAGAACAATGCTACTCTGCATACAGCTGAAGGAATTATGGGATTTCATCATCTACAGTCCATAATATCATCACTAGATTCAGAGAATCTGGAGAAATCTCTGCACGTAAGCAGCAAGGCCCAAAACCAACATTTATTGGCCGTGACCTTTGACCCCTCAGGCGGCGCTGCATTAAAAACCCACATCATTGTGTAAAGGATATTAGCACGTGGGCTCAGGAACACTTCAGAAAACCATTGTCAGTTAACACAGTTCATCACTACATCTACAAGTGACAGTTCAAACTCTACCATGCAAAGACAAAGTCACACATCAACAACACATACAAACGCAGACACCAGCTTCTCTGGGCCTGAGCTCATCTGAGATGGACTGAGGCAAAGTGGAAAAGTCTGTGGTCTGACCAGTCCACATTTCAAACATTTTTTTTGGAAATCATGGAGTTGATGTCCTCCAGGCCTAAGAACAATCCAGATTGTTCTCAGTGCAAAGTTCAAAAGCAGCATCTGTGATGGTATGAGGGTGTGTTAGTGCCCATGGCATCATGGGTAAGTGTCCCAGTATCTGTGAAGGCAGCATTAATGCTGAAAGGTACAAACAGGTTTTGGAGCAACATCTGCTGCCATCCAAGACACTTTGTCTTTTTCAGGAACTTCCCTGATTATTTCAGCAAGACAATGAAACCAGGACACATTCTGCTCCTGTTACAACAGTGTGGCTCCGTAGTAAAAGAGTGCAGATACTAGACTGGCCTGCCTGCATTTCAGATCTGTCTCCCATTGAAACCCCAAAAGAATTTATATATTTCACAGACAAACTTTGCACTATGTAAAGTGCTGTATTATAACAGATATTATTCAAATCCTAGTATTTCTCCACAATAACGTCAATGATTCCAGTTATGTCAGTCAGACAAAAGAATCAATTCTCTGGGGAAGTTGTGAAAAGATAAGCATTAGGATCTTACGCTGTGAGTCCTATATCATATCATTGGCATGACCCCAGAAGAAGGACTCTCTTACAAGAGATTAATCCATTAAATCTGTTAACTATTGGAAAAGCAACTTTACAATTGTACACGCTAATGAACACTCTAACCCCAGTGCAGACACATTTTTCAAAGTCCAAACCAGAGCAGGCAAGGGATCAGGACAATGAACAGAGTACAACTACAGGAAGAACGAAAAGAGGTACGCTTGCTCGTTACTGTGTTGAAAAAATGCAATACAACTGAATTTCTCCTCAATATGTAACTGACAAACTGATTTACTGAATACCCAATGTAAACATTAAGGGTACTACAGTATTTTGTATTGTACTGTCAGTTGGGCATTTCTTTACACCTCTGGTGCAAACACTGCAGAAAAACTGTTCCTGTGTCCAAAGGTAATGCATCTGGTCGTTTTTAACACACATCATGTGAGGGAATATGAACAGAATAAAATGAGCTGAGGGTGGGACAGTTGTGTATTAATTGAAATTGGGGTAAAGGGTTCAATTAACTGTGATTTTGGTTGTTGCCATAAATGCCCAGCCCTCCTTTGTACTGTGTTTTGGCTCCCAGAATGACAATTAATCATGTCTTGACCAGCCAAAGGGGCAGATTGGTGTGGTTTGCTAATCAGGAGGTTAACTCCACACTTGTTTTTGCTCCCAAGAAGACATTTAGGCACATTTGACTCCAAGAGAGCACTTTAGGGCATGCTTTGGCTCCTGAGAGAACATTTTTGTGTACATTTTGTCTCCAAGAGAGCACATAAGCACACATTTTTCAACAATTTGGGCACCCCGCCCCTGTCCCCCCACCCCCTGTGCACACCAATGCAAGTCTACACTATGATTGTGTCTTTGACTGAACTAAATAAAGAAACTACCTGGAGGCACAGGTGCAGGTGTTTACAGTTCATAATCTATTTTAAGTGACAGCTAATTTATAAAATTCAACTTTTACTCTTCATTCTGTTTTTAAAAATCCAGCTGTAAGCCAGGACAGTCGCAGTCATAAGTAATGAATGCTTGTTCTCCTCTGTGCAAACTGAATCTAAAAAATGCATGAGATTCCTTTTCTGGGCTGAACTTTTTCCTCACTTCTTCATTCAGTGGGATACATTTACTGTGAGCCAGGCTCCTGACTCAGAATGAATTCACTCAGGCCCCATTATTGAGCCTCCTCTCCAGTTTATTCCTAATCGATAAAGTAATATAAAACCTCTCTGACACCCCCTCCCCTCCTGAATGTGGGCCAGCGGACATCCTCCAGCTCCACCCCCTGCACAGCTCCTCCTCAGCTGGCCTCATCGCTCCCTCTTCCGTGGGACTATCTTTCTGTCTGTGAGTAAACAGCCTGCCCAAACACAGGCGCAGAGAGGAGCCCAGAAAGGAGCCCAGAAAGGAGCCCAGAGAGGAGCTCAGACAGGGGCCAGCCCGCCCTGCCCACCACCCCCCGTCTCCGGGAGCCTGCTTCATGAAAACCACTTCCTCATCCCTCACAGTCCCGCTCCAGATCCCGCTCCGGATCCTCCTTCTCCCCCTGCTCCCCCTGCTCCTTCTGCTCCTCCTGATCCTCCTGATCCTGCTGCTGTGGACGCAGCGCTCAGTGCTGGCGACATCTGCCCACGTCCTGCTGCTGAGCCTCGGTCCCACTGCAGCTCCCAACCCGGATGTGCTCCCTCCTCTGCGGGGAGACAGAGCAGGGAGGCGGCGCAGGAGCTCACCATGAGCCGCGGATTCAAGCACCGAGGAGGGGAGAGTTTCCAGGCTGTGCGGGCATCAGGAGAGGAGTGAAAGTTGGAGAAGAGAAGAGAGAAGAAGGTGAAGCTTTGAGTCCCCGCCCCTGCTGCTGAACACAGCCAGTCTACACACCAGGTACAGAAAAACTCTGAGCTGATGGAGCAGCTCCAGGCTCAGGCTGCTTTTTCTTATTCAGACCTTCATTTTTTAACCAATCACTGAAAATCAACAGGAGAGAGGCACGTGGTCACAACTCATTAACATAATGTCGCGTTATTCTCTCTCTCTCTCTCTCTCTCTCTCCATCTCTCTCTGCATCTCTCTCTTTCTCTCTCTCTCTCTCTCTCTCTCTCTCTCTTCCTCTGATAGTGCTAAGTTCTGTATAAACCACAATCCACTCTTCCACTGAGCTTCAGCTTCCACGATGGACACACACACACATACACACACACACACTCCTCTCAGGCTGCTGTTTCAGCTGTAAACAGCGATCAGAAGTTCCTGCATTTGGACAACAGAGAGGATTCATGCCTTAAAGTATAACCCCAATTCTAATGAAGTTGGGACTTGTATTAAAGTGAAAATAAAAACGGAATACAATGATTTTCTAAGCCTCTTCGACTTATATTCAATTAAATACACCATCAAGACAAAATGTGGAATGTTCAAACTGAAAACCTTTATTTTTTGTGCAAATATAAGTTCATTTGAAATTGATGCATGCAACAGGTTTCTGAAAAGCTGGGACAGAGTAAACAAAGACTGAGAAAGTTGATGAATGCTGAAAAAACAGCTGTTTGGATCATTCTACAGGTGAACAGGTTCATTGAAACAGGTGAGTGTCATGATTGGGTATAAAAGGAGCATCATCCCCAAAAGGCTCAGTCCTTCACAAGTAAGGATGGGGCCAGGTTCACCACTTTGTCAACAACTGCGTGAGCAAAGAGTCTAACAGTTAAAGAACAATGCTACTCTGCATACAGCTGAAGGAATTATGGGATTTCATCATCTACAGTCCATAATATCATCACTAGATTCAGAGAATCTGGAGAAATCTCTGCACGTAAGCAGCAAGGCCCAAAACCAACATTTATTGGCCGTGACCTTTGACCCCTCAGGCGGCGCTGCATTAAAAACCCACATCATTGTGTAAAGGATATTAGCACGTGGGCTCAGGAACACTTCAGAAAACCATTGTCAGTTAACACAGTTCATCACTACATCTACAAGTGACGGTTCAAACTCTACCATGCAAAGACAAAGTCACACATCAACAACATACACAAACGCTGACGCCACTTTCTCTGAGCCTGAGCTCATCTGAGATGGACTGAGGCAAAGTGGAAAAGCCCATGGCATGGGCACTAACACAACTGTGATGGCACTATCAATACTAAGGGGTATATCCAGGTTTTGGAGCAACATCTGCTGCCTTTCAAACCACTTTGTCTTTTTCAGGGACGTCCCTGATTATTTCAGCAAGACAATGAAACCAAGACACATTCTGCTCCTGTTACAACAGCGTGGCAGTAAAAGAGAGCAGCAACTAGACTGACCAGCCTGTGGTTAATACCCGTCGCCCATTGAAAAGCACCAAATACGACAATAGAGACCTCGGACTGTTGATCAACTGAAGTTTTCCATCAACAAGAATGTGAAAGAAATGCAGCTCCAAAGCGTCATTAATTAGTGTCTTCAGTTCACAAACACTGAGCAAGTGTTGTTAAAGGAAAAGTGATGTAACACAGAGGGAAACATAAACCTGTCCAAGCTTTTTGGGAACATGTTGTGGGAATCATTTTCAAAATGAGCAAATATTTGCACAAAATAAAGTTTTTCAGTTTGAACATTGTCTTGTTTTGTGGTAGATTCAAGTGAATTTAAGTTGATGAGGACCAAAAAGGAAGCAAATCATTGTATTCTGTTTTTATTTACACTTTACATAACGCTCTGACTTCATTGGAATTGGGATTGTATGATACACAACAGTTCTACACTTTTTCTTTCTCTCTCTTCTTGTCAGTGTCTCTCTCACTCTCTCTCTCGCTCTCTCTCTCTCTCTCTCTCTCTCTCTCTCTCTCTCTCTCTCTCTCTCACCCCAACACAGTCGAGGCAGATGTCTGTCTAACATGAGTCTAGTTCTGTCCGAGGTTTCTGCCCGTTAAATGGAAGTTTTCCTTGCCACTGTAACTTTGCTAAAACCTGCTGCAAAGTGCTTCACTCATGGTGGGTTAAGATGAGATAAGATTCCTAACTAAATACTCTAACATTAACAGGTATCAACCTGCTAATGTTTTGTAAAGTGTCTTGAGATAACGTTTGTTATGATTTGGTGGTATATAAATAAAGATTGATTGATTGATTAATTTATTCGTTGAACAGGTGTTAGTGAAATTAGTCCTCTTCTTTACTTTGATCACACTCAGTCTCCCCCTCTTGTTAACACACTCACACTCACACACTCACACTCACACACCTCTGACTGGAGGTGTACACTGACCCCTCCCTCTCTTCACAGCCTCTGTAACTGGAAGAAGGACCTGACCCTTAGAGGACAGAGGTCCCTGGAGATGCCGCCCCCCCATGGCATGCTGATCTGTGGGGGCCTTCTGCTGACTGCTGGGGGTGCCGCTACGGTGTGTATCGGCCTGCCGTACCATTCCGCTTCGTTCTTCGGAGCCTTGCTGTTCCTGGAGCTGGGGGGTACGTATGGATGGGTAAGAACCCATTCCTATGAAGCCGTCCCTCCAAGATTTCATCAACTTTTTGGGATTGTTTCAGGCCAAAACGGCTGATTTTGTGTCAGATTTTTGAAAAACTTGCAGTGCATGCTGTGATATTTTTAGGGGGGGGGGGTTGCAATAAAATTGCAGCAATGAGTAAGAATTGCAAAACTAGTTGTGATTTTTTTTTTTAAATATATACATTTGTACAATTAATTTAAAATCAGAGGCAGCTTGATCCAGTCAAAACAAAACAGCATTGAATGTTTTAAGTCACCTCACCCAAAGCACGCTTTGTGTTACAAAAGTTCAAATTAAATATATATTTTAGTTGTAGGTGTACAGTGAAGGTATTTCACAAAGCAGACCTTCTCCTTGAAGGATTTCCTTATTGTTGGGTGGTCACTCTTAGAGTGGCGACTTTATGAATCTCAAGGAAAAAAAAATATTTTCTCTTATGATAAACAGTCAGATCTGGTGAAAGGAAACCCCCACTCTCCTGTGGCCTGCCTCATTCCGTGAAGTCTCCTACAAACACTGTCCAGCTCTAATTTCATCACACAAGCAACTTGATACACACTCTTCATCTAAAATTAGACACTGAAAAGTATATTTAGTATAACGTTTTTAAACAACCTAAAAACTCCAAGTAATTTTTCTTTCAAGATATTTTTATTGAAAAGATTACATAACCATTCTTCCAATTATAGAAATTCAATTTAGCTTTTTCCTTTTTTCAAACAAATGCACATGCAAACAATCACATACACAAAAAAAGAGAGGATACAATGTAATGAACAGTAAAGGACCCCCCCCCCCCTAATAATACAGCAGGGGTCACCAACTAGATTTGTCCGAGGGTCAGAATTTTACAGGAAGTCGGTTCCAATTTACACCAAGAGGATTCAGGAGATTTTAACCAGTGTCAAAGTTTTTGAATGTGAGCAGCCCAAGAGTAAGTTAGAAAATTAGGTAAGGCAAGTCCGCCACCAAGTCGTCCTTATTGGCATTAGGGTACAAGCAACTATGAGGTATCTGCCATATCAGCAAGGACTTTTTTCCTAAATAAGATTTCAACTCCTTTTGGATTTAAGTTTGAGTGGAAGACTTGAGCTACCCAAGGGCAATGTAACCTATATCATGTAATACTATATCAGACTTTAAACGTTTCGAAGGCGTAAAAACCTTAGATCTCTGACCAGGTTCACCCGTAACCCTCATATTCCAACTAATACATCTTAGAAGTGTGGTGGGATCGACCCCCNCTCTTGAGTTTCTCCCAGGTAGGGGGGCGATGCTGCAGGTGCTCACTGGGATAGTGAGTGTGTTCGCATAGTTATGACCATGTGCTAATGATCGGAGCCAGTGGGCACGTGCTGCTGCTGGCACTGAGCCATGGAGGAGGAGCCCACTTAGGGTGTTGTGTTTACAAACAGTGACGAAAGTTCCTGCAGACCCTACGTTTCAAGTTTCAATATAAGATGTGACAGGGTTTAAGGCTGATTGTTGAAGCACTGTTATGTATTTGTTTTAAAGTTGGTATTTATTCATGTTCAGTGTTTGTGATCCTATTATCAAATAAACCATGGTTGTCATCACCTCTGTCTGGAGCAGCCATACTGACAGGAGTCAGCCTGCTGATCTGGGGACTCTGCTTGGCCATGAAGAACCTCCAGGTTTCAGTGCCAGGACACTCTTTACTGCATCCACGAACAGGGACCCGCTTCAGCCCTCAGCAGGCCCTGGCCATCCAGAGGTATGCACCTGTAAACCTGGGGGGGTTAGAATACAGCACTCAAAGTCTCTCTTTGACACAGAGTATTCTGGGGGCTGTTTACACAACAACAGTTTAGGATGAAACCAAAAGGTATTGTTACATTTTGGCGTCTTGTTTACCCTGTTTTAGTTTACCCGAAGTGGAAACATTCAAAAACTGCCTCCAGAGTAGAATTTTTTTCTGAAACACTGCAGCTACTATTACTGTATAAACGGCAAGCCAGAGTTGTAATCATGCATTAAACACCTCAGACTTGACTTTGTTCTCCAGGGACCGTCAGTGACTGTGATTTGTTAGAAAAATGTTTCAGTAGACTCACATGCATGAGGCTCCTTGACTCAGCCCTGCATTGTCTCAGTTCATCCGTCGTCCTGAGGTAAACAGGAGAAGCTCTGCTGATCCTCCAGGAGCAGAGATAGCAGCAGCAGATTCCTGTTTCCAAACACACACATGCCTCAGACTGGTTGGTGTTTCTGAGGAGTTGGTGTGTGAGCTCAGAGGAGTGGTGCTTACTTTGGAGGATTTTGTACCTGAAGGTCCCGACACAGGTGTCAGGAACAACACTGGAAACACAGCAAACACAGTCAACCAGGAGGCTGCATCAGCACTTATTAGGCCTGGTCTGCAGCTGCTCTGCTGTTTGGTTTCTTTAAATTATGTTTAAGAACTGTCCCATTTTGATTTAACTCAAAGTTTAATCAATAAACAGGAAGACTGAAAGAAGGAGGAAGGAAACATTCTGAACTCCACTGAACTCAATAAGAAGAGTTCCACCCTTGTATCAGACTCCCTCTGGATTACAGGAAGTCTCATTTCTAAACAAGCAAGGCTAGGGTGGGGGTGAGGGTGGGGGGTTGTCTTGGGAACAACTTCACCTTACTTCACCTTAAAGATGTAGCTTCTTCAGAACTGTCGTTGTGACCATTGTTTGTCAAAGTTACAGAGTGAATTGCTGACTTTGTTGTTAAAGTTGAGATGTGTGAACACAAACAGAGACCTTCTTGCATTTCAACCTTTTATTTCAAAAATATCCATAGAATTAACAAAAAATGTTGAAAGAAGATGCTACGAGACACAGGATAAACACGTTCAACATAGTCAAACCTTAACCCTATACCTCCCTCTGACCAGGTGAGCACACTTATGTAACCTTCCTTAAACGCCTGCTCAGTGTTTATACAAAAAAACAAATATGGTGTGTGCATAGAGATGGAGGCAACAACTTAGAGCCTCAGTGACATGTGATAACTAACAGGTTAAGAGTGAGCTGGGCTGTTTGTGTTTTGGGGGAAGTTTTGGTGTTAGAGTTAGCTGCCAAGAGTTAGAGTAAAGGCTGAGGTATGCTTTTTCATATGATGCATGGAAATAATACACACGGAAGCAACATCACAGAGAATGTGTAGCTTTTATTACTCTGCACAGTAACCATTGGCATATCTTCCCAAACTGCAGGGGTGGTTTACTGCAAACACTTCTGCCAGAGTAATAAACTAGAGTGGGAGGAGTTTGCATTTGTTTACATCATTCACAACATTATCTTTTCACTTCTTTCTCTTCTCTGTCCAGTGTGGCTGTGAGGAACTGCTCATGACAGTCATCAGGGTGGTCTCTTATGATGAATCATAGAAAGGCCTGTGTTTAACACTAGAGTTTCCCTTCACACTAACATATTGTCCGTATCTGTACAACAGTTACAAATTTTCAGAGAGGCAATACACAGAAATTTACCACTTGAAGGAAACAGAAATTGCAGGACTGCTAAAATGACATGAAGGAGTTAGAGTGAGGGAGTAAGGGTGAAAGAGTTAGAGAGAGAGTCAGAGTGAGGGTCAGAGTGATGTCAGAGTAAGAGATTGGAGAGTTGGAGTGAGAGTTAGAGCGAGAGTCAGAGTGAGAGTCAGAGTGAGAGTTAGAGCGAGAGTCAGAGTGAGAGTTGGAGTGAGAGTTGGAGTGAGAGTGAGAGCGAGAGTGAGAGTGAGAGTCAGAGTGAGAGTTGGAGTGAGAGTTAGAGCGAGAGTCAGAGTGAGAGTCAGAGTGAGAGTTAGAGCGAGAGTCAGAGTGAGAGTCAGAGTGAGAGTGAGAGTTAGAGTGAGAGTCAGGGTGAGAGTTGAAATGAGAGTCAGAGTAAGACTCAGAGTGAGAGTCAGAGTGAGAGTTAGAGTGAGAGTTGAAATGAGAGTCAGAGTAAGAGTCAGAGTGAGAGTTGGAGTGAGAGTCAGAGTGAGAGTCAGAGTGAGAATTAGAGTGAGAGTCAGAGTGAGAATTAGAGTGAGAGAGTGAGATTCAGAATGAGAGTAAGAGTGAGAG
>RPOG01007826.1:0-16487 GCA_008086565.1 Thalassoma bifasciatum | reverse complement strand
GAGATGTGTGTTTTCTCTTCACTAATGAAGCCTGTTCAGCCAGCATCAGATGGTTTAACAAAGCTTTTCTTTGGCTCAGCAGCAGCTCAGCTCTCCCCGACTGTCACTGTCTCATTCTCGACTCAAAAGCTCTTTCAGAGAGGGAACGAGTACCAGCAGCTGTTGGCACATGTTGTTCACCACTGAGACCTCTGCGTGCGTGTGTGCGTGTGTGTGTGTGTGTGTATGCAGCTGTCATCTGTCCTTTAAACACACCTGCTGCAAACACCGGGTGTCTCCTCTGAGCTACGGACGTGAAAGTGCTCAAATATTTGAAGCGACCCCCAATGTTCGGGCAAAGATTTGAAATAATTAGCAAGTCAAGAAAGACATTTGCTTTCTAACTCCATTCAGTCAATACTTAGTTATTGTCCCTTTTTAATAAGCTTTAATGACATGGCTGTGGCAGGGACAGTGTTGTCAAAACATCATGTATTAACCATGGCTTAAATTAATCAGTTAACAACACCCATGCAAGAAACAAGACTCAAAAAATGTTGTGCAGAGCCAAAAGCTGAGGGTGGTTTGTGGATTTATAGTCCCTTATGAAATCAGATGTTTAGGGAAATGCAACATTTCGATGTTGTCTGTATTTGTTTAAAAGATAATCAAATAAGAAGTTGTGCAAATAGAAGTGTAATGCTGTTGTCAAAGTCTCATATAAATGTGTCAGTTCAGTTTCCCAGACGAGAGCTTTCATACCTTTCATATTTGTCCCTGAAGTCACAGCCAGCAGCACATTACTTTTGTTACGCTTAAAGGTCAAGAGCACAGGAAAGGGACCGGCCTGTACAAGTTTTCTGTGGTTTAAAAAAACAAACAAACAAAGCAGAAGCCTATGAAAATAACAGGAAGCTGTGTGAAACCTTTTAGAAGCCAATATAGAAATCTATATAAAAGCCTGTATAGAAGCCAATAGGAGCCAATATAAAAGCTGCATAACCCCATTAAGTCCTATATTTAATGACCTAGATCTACGTTAAAAATTAAACATGCAAAAACTAAAATCTAAAAAAGTGTTTGTCTTACCTGAAGTAAAAATTGTCTCATTAGACTTCAGTGGACAAGTCTAGAAAATGTCTTATTTTAAAACACTGAAAGACAAAAATGAATCACTTGTTAAGAGTTATAGAACATCACTAATGGGGCAAGAGAGGAAAGAATTAGCTTCTTGTTTTCAGAGATCAGAGCTTAGATTTTAGTTATTGCAGGAAAGACATGACACTGCGTTTTCTAAAATATCTGCAAAGACAACGTAAAGACTAATGCCTGTTTTTTTTTACCTCTGCATTGAATTAAGGATGTAGCCTGATCTATAGGTGAACGTGGTCCTTGACAAAGAAGGACCTGAGAATGTAGCAAACTCAGAGAACATCTTATTTCCTGTTGAAGCTTAAAAGCAGTGTGAATCAGATCTAAACCGAGAGGAGTCAAAGTGGCTGTGGTGAGACAAGCAGGAGACATAACAGGACCAGAAACATGACACACTGTTTCTGCACAGAGGTCAAACTGCCCACAAGTGTTTCAGGTACATTTCAAAGTGGAACAGACACATCGATGCAAAACTTTGTAGAGCTCATGGCTCAGTTTGTCTCAACACATTCAAGAATTCACATAACCAGCAGCACAACTAGTAGGGCTGATCAATTTGCAAAAATAATCTAATTGCGATTTTATTGTGTGATAATTTCTAGGTTCCCCCCATCCAATGGCTTTTTAACAAACACATAGTTGAGAGTGAACATTGACATAAATTATGGCAGAACAACAACCCATGACATTTCCTTTTTGCTACTCATGACTGTTTTTTGCCCGTTTTAGTGACTTTTCACTTTTTTCCCACCACTTTTGGACCATTTTTTGCTTCCTTCTGACTATTCTTTTAGTTTTAACTCAACTTGTTTTGGCCGTTTTTACCCATTTTCACTGCTTTTTTCAACCAATTTTATTCCCCATTGTTGCTGCCATTTGACTATTTTCCAAGTTTTCTCAAAATTTTCTTGCCCATTTTGTTGGTTTTTGGCCCTTTTGGTTAGAGCTATCCTGATTAATTGGTGAGGCCAATTAATTGGGCCAATTGTAGTGTGTCACTAATTAATCAACTTAAGCCATTATGTTGCCGATATATGGACTTTTTGTCTGTGCTGAGATAAACAGGGATGAATGCTCCTCTCAATACCCACATCCACCTTTTTCTAATAATGAAGTATAATACAGCGTTTTGACATTACTGTCATACCCAAATTCATATTTTGGGCATTGTAACAATTTGTGTTCATCTACAGCATCCAGTGTGTATCAATGTTCTTACTCAGCAGATATGTGGGATATTGACTGATATAGCCAATATCAGCTTTCTTTTGCCCCCAGTATTTCCATCTGCCCCAAAAATCTCATATCGGTCAGGCTCTTCTTTTGGTTACTTTTCACCACTTTTTGACCATTTTCTTCCACTTTCTGAGTATTTCTCTTTTTTTTTCCTAATTTTCACCCCATTTCTATTGCTTCTAGACCATTTTTTGCCACTTTAAACTCATTTTTATTGTGCTTCTTGTCATTTTTAACATTTTCCATCACTTAGATTGTTTGTCTTGCGCGGCTAAGTTTCAACAATTTGACTCATTGGTTGAGTAACACTGGTATAGAGCTTAGAACATCTACTTGTAAGTTTATGTGGTATTCTGACAAACCTTAAAGAAATATTGCACTGTATGGGATAAGAATATTGCAACAGGTCATATTGCAATTTAATCCAAGTTGCAATTAATTGTTCAGCCCTAACAGCTAGTTTGACTGACAAGTTGCCACCATGTAGCTGTTAGGAGGCTAAATGTAGCTTCGCTTCTTTCCTGTATCTCGACCAATCAGGAGTTAGGTTGACTCAAAACTGTCATCGTAAGACTTCAGACCAACTGAGTGATGTCACAGAGACTGAACTGAATGTTTGTTGTACATATACCACTCTCCTTTCTCTGTTTGTACTCTGCTCTACCAAGTTAAAGTACCATCATAAAGGTGGTAACTATCTCTCCATCTCTTGGTGGGAAAGTTGAAGAGTTTCATTTATTTAACAGCAAACATTATTGATAATGAAGTCATCAAATGATATCTGTGTTTTCTGGAGATCAGTCAATCTCAGTGCATTTTTATCTGATTGGACAGTTCAATGTTTGTTAAAATATTTGACAGGAAAAGCCAGGAAAGCTGCATTGGCGAGGGTTGATGTGCTTTAAATGTTTTGAATCTGACTCTAGTTGTGTAAATAGACACTTAAGTTTTCAATTTTCCCATCAGGCCAGTGAGATGCCAAAACTGACAGAGCAACTGGCCGCTCCTCTAAGACAAATGCAGGTAAAATAACATCAAACAGTCCAAAACTTGTGACTAACGTTTTGTTTTAAGTGCTGAACTAACTGTTAGTCCTGGTGGTTTCAGGAGTGTGCGAAGCGGATCGCCAAAGTTTCTGCTGATGCAAAAGTGGAGGTGGACGAGGAGACGTATCTGAACCAGTTTAAGCCTCACCTGATGGACGTGGTTTACGCCTGGGCCAACGGAGCAACGTTCGCTCAAATCTGCAAGATGACTGATGTCTTTGAAGGTCAATAATTACATTCCTCATCCATTTACAGAACATCTACAACCCAGACAGAAATATTTATTCTTCATGATTTATTTAACATTCTTGTCTACCAGGTTTATCTGAGTCAAATGCTTGAGATCTACTTCTAAGGAAGTTTTGGTTTGTGTTGATTTCACTGCTCCCTGAAAACCCAAACTATAGTTCTTGTGTTTTTTTCTGATTCCTACTGTGTAAAGTCTCACCCTGCCTTATTTGGAAAGTCAAACACAAGACTTGTCAGTTATAAAGTAACTTCTCATCTTCAGTGATAGTATATAGATCATCACAGCAGGGGTCTCTCCTCTGCAGATCAAGAATGTTTCTACATTGAATACGTTTCCCCTCTGCTTATTCCTTTTATGATCTGATGGTGATAAATCAGAGATGTTCCTCTGATGCTGTTTGACTCACTCAGTGATTTATTGTAAGTGACATGATTTGATCTCAGTCCATCAGCTCTCCTCTTAGATTTATCTCAGTGCAGTGAGCTCATCTGTAAAAGTGAATGATCATCAGAAAAGAGAAGTGAGGCAGGAGTTGAGAAATTTCAATGAGGAGTGAAGGATCTACTGGTGTGAAGTGAAACACTTGATGGTTGGTGATAGCGGCGTCTGTTTTTACAAGTTAGTTATCGCTTACTGTGGGCCTAAATAACACACTCCCACTTTATGTGCTCACTCTGCTTTAATTGTTTCATGTGACTAAATTTATAACAGTGAAATTGAGTTTTTGGAGATTCACAAATGTTAAATGTGTGTTTGTGTGTGTGTGTGCAGGGAGCATCATCCGCTGTATGCGTCGTCTGGAGGAAGTCCTGAGACAGATGTGTTCTGCAGCCAAAGCCATCGGAAACACTGAACTGGAGAACAAGTTTGCTGAAGGTAAAAGAAACAACTTTGTTTTCAATTCATCGGTTAAAACATTTTTGAGATTTTTTTTTTTATGTTCACTGTTTCATAAGACTAGCTTTTTAGAATAAAAACCTGGTAGTTATTGATTTGTGATGTAAATACCAAGAAAAGGATCCTGAGTAATGGAGGTGGATCATGTTGTGGAGTTGAATTTAACAGCTGAGGATGAACAAAGGTCACAGAAGGAATCACAAACTGCTGTTAGCTTCCTGTCTTCAACACAGACTCAGTTTGTTGAACAATGGATTTAGAATCCTGAGACTTTTGTCACCGAGCTGCTGATGAGCCAGCAGTTCTTCATAAAATGTGGCAGCTGCAGACTGCTCTGACTGATCTGTCCCTTCAGGATACAATACAGGCCTAATATCAGGACAATTTTTTCTGGTGTAATCAACAACTTTAATATCCGAACATCACAATTTTGACCTCTTCATAGTATGACTTTAATTTCAAAATACTATGACTTTAATTTCAAAATACTTTGACTTTGATCTTGAAACTCTATGACTTTGATAAAAACTGACTTTATTCTTGGAAAACTGTGACTTCAATTTCAAAAAACTGACTTTGATATTGAAAAACCATGATTTTAATCTTGAATAACTGTGACTTCAATTTTTTTTTTTTAAAGTGTCTTAAATCTTGAAAAACTACAACTTTAATCTTGAAATTATGGTTCGATCTTGAAAACTATGATTTAAATCTTGAAAAACTATGACTATTCTTGAATAACTGTGATTTTAATCTTGAAAACAGGGACTTAAACCTTGAAAAGCTACATTTTTTAATCTCGAAAAACTATTACTTTGTTCTTGAAGGACCATGAATTTAATCTCAAATAACTGTGACTTTAATCTCGAATAACTGTGACTTTTATCTTTAAAATCTTAAAAAAATATTACTTTAATCTTGAAAAACCATGATTTTAATCTTGAATAACTGTGACTTCAATTTAAAAAAAGAAAGTGTCTTAAATCTTGAAAAACTACAACTTTAATCTTGAAATTATGGTTTGATCTTGAAAACTATGATTTAAATCTCGAAAAAATATGACTATTCTTGAAGAACTGTGATTTTAATCTTGAAAACAGGGACTTAAATCTTGAAAAGCTACATTTTTTTAAATCTCGAAAAACTATTACTTTTATGACTTATACCTTGACTATATGACTTATCTTTAAATCTTTGACCTTGATCTTGAAAAATCATGACCCTAATCTTGAAAAACTATGACGTTAACCTCGAAAACTATGACTTTAACCTTGAAAAACTGTGACTCTAATCTTGAAAAATTATTACTTTAATCTTGAAAAACTGTGGCTCTAATCTCGAATAACTGACTTTAATCTTCAAAAACTATAACTGTAATCTTGAAAAACTGTGACTTTAAACTCGAATAACTGTGACTTTAATCTTGAAAAACTGTGACTTTAATCTCGAATAACTGTGACTTTAATCTTGAAAAACTGTGACTTTAATCTCGAATAACTGTGACTTTAATCTTGAAAAACTGTGACTTTAATCCCAAAAAACTGTGACTTTAATCTCCAATAACTGTGACTTTAATCTTGAAAAACTGACTCTAATCTCGAATAACTGTGACTTTAATCTTGAAAAACTGACTCTAATCTCGAATAACTGTGACTTTAATCTTGAAAAACTGTGACTCTAATCTCGAATAACTGTGACTTTAATCTTGAAAAACTTTGATTTTAACCTTGAAAATCTTAGACCTTGATCTTAAAAAAACTGTGACCTAAATCTTAAAAAACTACAACTTTAACCTTGAAAACTTTGACTTTGATCTTGAGGTATGGTGGACTTGAATCATTTGAAACTGTTTTATTGTATAACATTATGATTTCATACTCATAACATCATGAGCTTGTTTTTGTTGTAATGTTTCTGCTTTATTTTGATTCATCTCAGCTTTCCCATAACATCAGGAATTTTCTATTTTTGACTACATTTTTGTGGCATTACAACTTTATTCTTGTTACATAATTTGTTTTTGAAGCTTAGCAACTTTATCCTTTGAAGTGACTTTAATTTTCAAAATGATGCATCTTCATCCTTGTAACATAATGAATGTGTTGATCTACTTTTAACATTATGACAATTTAACTGACATATTTATGGTGACCCTTATGTCAGCCTTAAAAAATAAAAGTAAAACCCAGCAAATTAACTCATTTAATTCTGATAAGTAGAATTTATCCTTTGTACCCATCTGTAAATAAGTAATCTGAAGGTATGGTGGACTTTTACTTAATATATTCAGGTAACAGTTGGATATAAAGATATAAAAAGACCTGAGGTGTGAGCTGCACTAGTCTTTGACTTTTGTGACATTATTCAAATATTTATCTCTTCATAATCTATGAGTCTGGAAACTGTATAACAGTGTACCTGTACCAGTTCATCTCCAGAGTAAATAAGCTTCTGTTTGGATGAAAACCTTTGATCTGTGTTGTTACGTCAAACTAACTTGTGTTGTTTTTGTGTCTCTGCAGGAGTAACAAAGATCAAGAGGGACATTGTCTTTGCTGCCAGTCTCTACCTGTAGAGATCTCACAGCTTTCTCACCAGAGGGACTCTCACTGCCAGAGGATTGTGTTTGTTTGTTCTTTTTAGTCGTCTTTAACCCTCCGACTGATCTCTGACTCTTCTGTTGCAGTTTTCTAACTGGAAAGAAGTTGAGTCTTTTTCAAATCTTTCTGTGTGAGATCATGTTGAGTCATGTTATTTACAGCAGTCGTCGTTGTAAAATAGACTGAACTTCATTTTTCCTGGAGCTGTATTCACTGCTGATGCCAGAACACTGAACATTCAATTCTTTATTGTTTCTGCATACAATAATAAAAGTGGTGCATTATATGACATCATTACAGGTAAACAAAAGAGGTCAGGCTTTAATTTAGGTTGAAGGCTCATGACATGATACATCGCACATGTACGTTTTATCTGAGTTCACGTTGATGAGTGAAATGGCTTTATTTTTCCTTTATAATTTTACACTGTAAATATTTCTAACTTTTTTTTTTCAATAAAGTCTGTATGCTGATTTGTTCTGACATACAGATGATATAAAGCACATGGTTACGTGTTCACTTGATGTTTATATTAGTTCTTAGATACACAGGGAGCTGATAGCAGCAGGAGCAGTCCAGCAAAGGCAACATTGGACTTAAGATGACAGCTGGAAACTCTCCAGCTTTCTAACCCAACATGAGGAGACACGAGGAGAGCGGAGCTTCTTCTGTCTTCACACCGAGGTTAGACGGCTGGAGAATAAGGCGGCAGCGGCGTCGACCTGGAGTCAGCAGCTCAGGATGAGATCGGCTTCATGCTGCAGGACTTCATCTTTAGGATCAAACGTTCCACTTTCAAATTAGCCCTTTTAATGAGAAGCACACATTAAGGCAGCGAGGCTCGGGGACTGGCCTCTCTCTTCAAACTGAGCCTGAATCAGATCCTCGAGCAGCCTGACTCCAGGTCAGGAAATAGCATAAAATGAGGTTACATTCACAGGTTTCCAACCCTCCTCTTCCTCCTCGAAGTGGTCAGACCCTTTAGTGGGCGCGTGCAGTCTTCCCACAAGCTCAGTAGACACAAACATGAATATTTAGTTGGTTCCCGTCGTCTCAGAGTGACCAGCCTTGAACGTGTGTCCATCTCACTTCTCAGAAGTCTTTAACACTTTCCTTCAGCAGGGGAACTGGAACAAAGCAAATCCTAAAATTTAAATCTTAAAATCTTAACAGGCCTGAGGTGATCTTTTTTTTGTTTTTTTGGTGGGGGTGGGGGTGGGGGGTGGGTACAGCCTTCCATGAGCTTCCATGAGTCTAGTTTTGCTGTAAATCCATGCAGGAGTGTTGGGTGTAACTTGATGAAAGGCTTGACTGCAGGGATCCAGGGTGTGCGTTTGGACAGAGCACGGACAGAGTTTGTCCTCCAGCTCTTCTGTAGCTTAGTTTGGACTCTCACAGTTTCCATTTGTCGGGGTCTCCTGCAGGGTTGTGTGTGGGATGTCGGCCTCCTGACGGGGAACCACACGGGGCTTGAAAAAGTCGGACACAAAGAAAACCTGCAAGACAGAAAAGAGAACAACATGAGACTGTGGTTTATGTCTAACTCATCAGACTGTTTTAGAGGAACCAATCATCCATACAATGACCACAAACTGAGGAAGTGAACATCCAACATTATGTTGTGACTAAGGCTGAACAATTTGCAAAAATGCGTGACTATTTCTAGGTTCCCATGCTATGTTTCTAAACAAACACATTGTAGGACATTAAAAACAGCACAACATTTTAGACACTTTCACTCCTTTTTTGCCACTTTTGGCCCATTTTTTGATACCTTCTTACTATTTTCCAGGTTCACTCCCAATTTTCTTGCCAGTTCTTTGTTTTTTGGTGTTTTTGACACTTTGCAATCTTTCTGCCACTTTTGGACTATTTTTTTTGCAACTAACTGACTATTTTCCACCATATTCCCAACTTTCTTGCCTTTTTTGTTGACTTTGGTCATTTTTACCACTTTTAACTGTTTTACTGGTTGTCCCTTTTTTCACCAGTTTTGCTACTTTCTCAGTTTTTTTAAGTTCCTGCCAAAATTCTCTTGCTAGTTTTTGTAGCTTTTTGTCCATTATTGTCACTTTTCACTCTTTTTTTGCCACTTTTGGACCATTTTTTGCTACTTTTTGAGTATTTCCAGGTTTTTATCCCGATTTAAATGCCAATTTTTGTTGCTTTCTTGCCTGTTTGTACGAGCTCAAACTAAATTTTATTGCTACTTTTTGCTGGTTTTGCCTCTTTTATCACTTAGATTGCTTCTTTCGTAGAGGTAGTTTTTAATAGTTTGTCTCTTTAGTTGGGCAGGTTTTAGTACCTGGTGTTGAGCAGAAAACAAATACTACAAAAAATTAGCTGACACTTCGACATATTTCGGTGATTTGAATATTGCAACAGGACATATTGGGATTCAATCTAATTTACAATTAATTGCCCAGCCCTACTTGTGACAGTGGCATCTGTATATGGGTTAGATATGTGTAGCATAAGTGATCCTTTAGAGATCATAGGTTTGTGTTTGAAGCCGTGAAAACTGAGCAACTTTCATAAAGTCCCATATGGAGACAGCTCATACAAGGTGTTTCAGCCTTTCAAGAGTTTGATAGTTGGTATCATGTCGGTTAATTGGTGACACGCTATAATCGGCCCGATTAATTGATCAGGCTCTAATTGTAGGTACACAGACTGTGTGTGGATTTTGCTACCATAGCACCCCTGCAGTAGAGTTTCCCAGGCATCTGAGGGCTTTGTTCTACACAGAGAGAACAAACTGTGAGCCTCCTTCCTTAGGTAGATGTTTTGGGATACATTAATACATCAAATACATTTTGTTTGAGGTGACACCCGGAGTTGAATCTGAGTTGGTCAGGAGGAATCTTTAGTCTGTGATTTTAAAGCAGTGTGATATTGGGATATACAGCTGTGCCCAAAAGTTAACAACCCCCTGCAGAATCTCTGATTTTTTAGCCTTTTCTCAGAAAATTCTGTCACTCATGGTTAGTGGTTGGGTGAAGACATTTATTGAAAAAAAAAAAAACTTTACTCTTTTTAAATCATAATGACAACAGAAACTTCAAAAATGACCCTGTTTAGAAGTTTACACAACTCTGGTGGTTTTGTCCTGATAAATGCACAAAAGTGAACACAAATGTGTTTGAATGTCTACTAAAGGTAACCATCCTCACCTGTGATCTATTTGCTTGTAACCAGTGTGTGTGTATAAAAAAATTAACAGGGTTACCCAACCTCTAACCATGAGTGACAGAAAGATTTTTGTGTCATTATTCATATTTTCTGAGAAAAGGACAAAAAAATCAGAAAATTCTGCTGGAGGGGGTGTGAACTTTAAGGCTCAACTGTAAACACTGAGGAATTTTCCCAAATGTGGCTGCTAAATATCCTTGAAAATGCACCAGCAACAGATGTGATCAGAACAAAACTGACAGTTCTTCTTTCAAAAGACTCAAAAAAGCAAATTAAGAATCACCTCATACTTAAGGAGATTCAGTGATTTAATCTACAGTCCAGAACAGCCAACCCAAGCACACGAGGAGCAGTGATGAGTTACAGACTTCAGGTTTGTAATGAGCCTCATCAATCAGAGGCATGAGAGCAGCAGCAACACATCTTTTCATTGCAGCAAAGAAAAAAACACAACTCATTCCTGAGGTAGAATCCCAACAACTTCAGTTACCTTACAAGTTGCTGAATGTGAAGCTCAGAGAAGAATGAAATCTGAGGTATTTACAAGGTACAGGCTCAAACACATCACTGAGATGTGGCTTCAGTGGTTTTGTCTCTGGGTTAGAAATGGTTTTTGAACTCTTGGAAGGTTTCTCAAGCAGACTCATGTAGGTTACAGAGAGCCTGATACTGAGCTGTTATGTCAAATGTAAAGATTGAGACTTGTCACTCACCACTAGGAGCGCCATGAGAGCACCCTGAAGGAGTCCAGCCAGCACGTCGCTCCAGTGGTGTTTATAGTCAGACACCCTCGACAACCCGGTGTAGACTGTGGCAGCGATCAGGAAAAACTGGATTGTTGGTCTCAGCAGCCGTGCCCAGTCAGCCTGGAGTCGAGCCTGCAGGTAGAGCTGAGGAGAGGGAAAAAAGGGAACGGCACGGTGTTAACGCAGCAGGAAAATGAGCAGAAGAGATTTACACATGACTCAGAGCATTTCCATGTCCAACAAACCCAAGGAGAAATCTCTGCACACAGGAAACAAAACAAACACTCTGCTTTTTATAGCTCAACTTAAGAGCTCTACAATCAAAAAAGTGTTTGTTTAAAATAATCAAAGTTTAACATCAGAGCTCCATTTCAGAAAAAGTTGTTATGAAGTATCTTAAGTTGGCTGAACCTCATGTTTCTGTGCGTCATAAACCAACAATTTGTTTGCATAATAAACAGGGTGCGTCTCATATCACGTAATGAGGGACAAAGAAACTCTGCTGCTTTGTTCACATCTCTGTTTCCCTTCTTCACCAACTATTTCTGATGCTCATGTTTATATTTAATCAGTATCTCTGGTGTTTGGAGGCCATTGTGTCAAAGTCAGCTGCTGTATCTTTCCCTCTGCACCGAGGGGAGAGATTTTTTCTTTTGGCGCCAGGACTTTGTCCCTGAGTCTATTTATATGATCTGATGTTGAATGAATGAATCAGCAGCTTAGGAAGTTTATCAGGGCTGTGCTCCGAACAAACAGAAGGGACTCAAAGATCTCTGAGGAGAACAGTGACACTGATAATCAGACTATCAGTGCTTTATAAGGGCATTTATACTCATTTCTTTATTTATCTGATAGCTGGGGCTCAGATGGGTTAGATGAAAACACTAATAATAATCTCTAAGGTAGATAAAGCCTGATGTCTTTTAAAAGCCCATCAATGAAACAACTCTGGTCTTTGTATTCAGCTAACATGCAGATGGAAGAAGTCTTTTAATCAGTATTTCTTTCTTTGGGACCCATCATCACCCCTCAGTGAAAAGCTGCAACCAAATCAAAAGTGTTAAACGACCATTATCAGAGGCAGTCATCTTCACAGCCTTCTGTTAATGCATGATGCTTTTGTTTTAATCCTCTTCTTTTCAGTTTATTGCAGGAAGCACTCAGGTTTAGGTGCTCTTACTTTTACAAGGCAGTCAGTCGTCAAGTCAGTAGATGATGCGGTGAAACGCAACGTGATAACAATCTACAAGGAATGAACTTGGTTGGAACCAAAGTGGCAAATTCACCACTGTTAAACCCCTAAATTTGCCACTTAATCATTTTTTTTCTTTCTTTAGGAGGCCCTACTACTCCATCGTAATAGCATTTCCATTCAGCAAATACTGGAAAAACACTGAGCTTTTCCTGCCAGGAGTGGGCCCTATTTCAACATTAGGCACTTTCTTCCAGCAAATGCTTAATGCTGAAATGCTAAGCCGCAACCCTTAATTCAACATCTCTATTGCTATGCTCAGCATTTCAACATAACTAGCTCATCAGCACAAAAAAGGCTTATATATTAACACCTGAGATATCTTTTAATATGTTATAACACTGGGAAGGAACTGTAATCGTCTTCGGTCGCCTAGCGTACCTGTGCTACTTGAGGGCTAGCTTCCTATTCACCAAACATGTAGCTTCAATCTGAGAGCCTTCTGAGAAACTTCACGCTTTGCATAGCAACCCTGTTAAGATGTGTAGCTTTATAACTACTGAAGACAATGTTTTTACTCAGTTTTACACCATAACTCTCAGCTTTAATATTTGACCATCACACCATGAAGCTTGATTTAAAATGTTTATGACAGTAATATTTGATATGCAGACTAATACATCAATAGGGTGAATACTTACAGCCAGGAACAGCATGCAGTACATGGAGAAAGAGGAGTGTCCAGAGTAGAAGGAAAGCCTGAAAGAAAGACCAAAGCATGACTCAACACTTTTTTTTATTTTTAGAAGACGAGCAGAACAGGCTCATCAGATAAAACCGGTTGTATTGTTGTTGAATTATATTTTTAAATCATCACAGCACAGATGCCAAAACCACAACATGACCCACTTCCTCTTCTCAGAACACATCTATCTGGGGCAGAAATGGTATTCAAGGATGTGTGAGTGTTTTAGAGAAGTGATGTTGAATTGTCCCACATTGTGTTAGACAGGAGGAACGGCCCCCGCAGCCTCTCCTGCCATGGTTACTTCCTGTTTAAAATAAAAGAGCTATGTCTAATGCTCTTGTCTGGAGCACATCCACAGAAACCGTGAATACACACACTGGTTATTTATACTGTAACCATGTTTATTTGGGCTACACTTGAGGAAGGGCCAAAGACTTTACAGAGTAAACAGGAGGAGAGGTGATCAGATTTGGATCTCCAATGTTGAATTACTGAAAAAATAACCCGATTAGCCAGAGATAAACAGCAGTAAACTTGTGCCACTAGAGAAATAATCAATTTACAAGTCTAGCAATATATTTTGACTACGCGTGCTCTGGAAATAACAAAACTTTTTGTAACTCACACACCCATGAGGACAAGATAACCTCCAGTTTAGAAGCAGGAAGAGGTCAAAGCAAGAGGAATGCATTAACTTAATTTAAACTAGACAAATCATTTAATCCAAGTCCAACTATCTGTGAAGTTGATTGCATTCCCCCCGACCCAAGGTAAACTGGGCAAAGTGATAATACACAAATTCTAGCATACCAAAAATCTTAAAGAGGGAGTACTGTGCTGTCTTTAGTCCTCATTCTGTCTCTTAGATCCCCCATAGTATCTTCATGATTTATTACTCAAAAAAATCTGTATTTTCTTTCCCCAGTGTTTCAGAAAAATATTATTTCAGCCTCTGTCTGGGAGGCTTTGTTTAAGTTGCTGTCTCTTTAAGGTTCCCTGCTCTACAAACCCCCTTCACTCTGATTGGCCAGCCCCCTGGAGCCTTGTAAGGGGCAGACCTTGGTGTTTGAGGCCCGCACCTCTGACAAATATAAAACATTTAGGAGATTCTTATATGTGATGACCTCATCATTTCAGCAAGTCTCACAAAGATCTCATGAAGATTTCGTGAAGGTTTTGTGATTTTTGATCAGTTCTCAGACAATTTTAGATATTCCCACAACAGATCAATATGTAGCATTTAAAAATCCACATTTAGTCCGAACATCCAGCATAGTTACTCTGAATGTACTGGTTCTATGGGCAGAGGTGGGTGAAGTAGCCGTAAATTGTACTCAAGTAAGAGTAATGTTACTTTAGAATGATGTGACTCAAGTAAAAGTAAAAAGTAGTCCTCCAAACAATTACTTGAATAAGAATAAGTAAGTATTCAATGAAAAAACTACCTGAATACTGAGTAACAGGTGAGTAACTTCTGATTTGTTATTTATTTATTTTTTATCAGAGCATCAATGGCAAATGGATAAAACTATAAAATAAAAGTGTGCTATTCGGTTGTTGCCAAACAACGTCACTTGGACCGAAATAATAGTAAATCAAAAATTGCTAAAATAACTTAAATTCAAGGAAAATTCAACCACAACCACAAGAAAACGGTCTAATTGGTAAAAATGTGTTTTTACATATTCTCCCTCAAAGAATCACTCAGTGAAGTGACTGTTGAGCTTCAGTTTGTGTTGTTTTTGCCATACTACATGTAAATTAGTCACATTGCTCAGTGTAGGGGCATGCAGGTTTTCTTTGGTCATGTGACTGCCTGGCGGTATTTCATTGGTGAAATGGACTTAAACGTCTGTTGTGATCATGCTGACTTGGTGAAACAGTCATGTGACAGCGCCCAAGGCAGAAGTTTGTCAGATAAACCAAAATAGAAAGGTGGTGTGAGCAGTAATAGATAAAAGAACAAGTAGCAGGCAGAGTGTAACTCAATGTACAGGAGTAAAAGTAGCGTTTCTTCTTCACAAAAATTCTCAAGAAGAAGTGAAAGTATGTCATATTCAAATTACTCTGACAATTAAAATTTGTCTAAAAAGTTACTTAAGTAAATGTAATTGAGTAAATGTAGCTCATCTGACTATGTGAAACAAGAATACCCCCTCTTTAAGTAAGACGGGTATCTTGGCAACACTACATCTTCTTCATAAGTTATGTCCACATCCTGTAAATGATTAGCTGTGTTTACCTCTGCCTTACAGAGCTGTTAAAGTGGCTGTAAAATCTTTTACAACATAAAACAAAAAGAAAAGAAGAAGACAGATGTTCTCTGTAGTTTTGACAGATTAGCAGACCTTTTAATGTTCTCTGCTGCATCAATAATTCATGTCCTACCCTGTGAAGCCTCAGCTCACTCTACATTAACGACATTCAATTGCTGGAAGTTAAATTTGTACCTGAAGAACCACCACCTTACTATGAACTTTATTTGAGTCACCTTATCTTTGTTTTTATGATGCAAACACACAAACACTGTCCGCTCTGACAGCAGGCCTCCTCCTGCAGGAGAGTCAGCCATGGAGGAATCATGTTACAGTAACATGATCCAGCTCAGGTTTTCCTGCTGTGCCCTTTCCTCTTCTGCTGCACTTATTAAGTATAACACTGACGAGGAGACCACAGTGAAAACACCACGCCGTGCTTTGAAGTTGCTCTTTCAAAGGTTTTAGAATAAGAACCAGAGTTGGGGCTTGGGTTGAGTTTGTTTGTATATTTATATTTAGAGAATTTGTCTATGATGTTGGTGCATAACTGTAAACAGAGAAATAGAAAAAAAGCACAAAAAACTTGGAGCTGAAAAGCCTCTTCTGTCATAAAACTTAGGCAAGAAATTAAACACTTCTCAAGTTTTCCATTTTCTCCAGATGTGTGCATGATATTGGAAAGAGATGTGCAAATATTTACTGCATGAATGAAATCAACTCATCATCTTTGATTCGTTTGAACAGCTGATGAGTCTTTACCCCAATAAGCTGCTTCAGATGGCAGCGTAGTATCAAGTCTCATAGAGTTATCAAGAAGTATGCACCACACCCTGGTAGATGTTCGGTAGATAAATGGGTGTGTAAGCGAACACATTTCCACTCAGCTTCAAGACTTCGAAGAAAAGATATGAACCACAGAGAGTCACGGCCTTGAGATAACGGAGTAAAACAGATAGAGAAGCTCTTTTGGCTCATAATGAAGCCTTCTTCACGCTGATAAAATCTGCACAGCTGATGTCACTTTCCAGGCCTCTGCTTCTATTATTACCTCTATTCCCGCTGGCTGTTCCTACCTCGAAATGAGAAGTGGATATCCTCTCCTCCCTCTGTACTTCCCTCTGCTCACGGCCGATAACGCACACAGACCTTAATCAAAACAAGCTTTACATTCCTGCGATGTTATTCAAGCTC
>RPOG01007823.1:2520-12529 GCA_008086565.1 Thalassoma bifasciatum | reverse complement strand
GCCGTGACCTTTGACCCCTCAGGCGGCGCTGCATTAAAAACCCACATCATTGTGTAAAGGATATTAGCACGTGGGCTCAGGAACACTTCAGAAAACCATTGTCAGTTAACACAGTTCATCACTACATCTACAAGTGACAGTTCAAACTCTACCATGCAAAGACAAAGTCACACATCAACAACACACACAAACGCCGCCGCCGGCTTCTCTGGGCCTGAGCTCATCTGAGATGGACTGAGGCAAAGTGGAAAAGTGTGCTGTGGTCTGACGAGTCCACATTTAAACTCTTTTTGGAAATCATGGACGTGGTGCAAAAGATGAAAAGGACAATCCAGATTGTTCTCAGCGCAAAGTTCAAAAGCAGCATCTGTGATGGTATGGGGGTGTGTTAGTGCCCATGGCATCATGGGTAACTGTATCTGTGAAGGCAGCATTAATGCTGAAAGGTACAAACAGGTTTTGGAGCAACATCTGCTGCCATCCAAGACACTTTGTCTTATTCAGGGACGTCCCTGATTATTTCAGCAAGACAATGAAACCAAGACACATTCTGCTCCTGTTACAACAGTAGGGCTCCGTAGTAGAAGAGTGCAGCTACGAGACTGACCTGCCTGACACATCTTGTCTTTGTAGTGTATTTAACTAAATAAGGGTTAAAGAAGATTTGCGAATTATTGTATTCTGTTTTTATTTACAATTTACACAACATCCCAACTTTCCTGGAATTGGGTTTGTAATTTAACCTTCTGTTTATTCTGTTTATGAAGTTCTAGTTTCTGAAGTCAGCATTGTGGGTCATTTACTCTTGAGACTTAACTTCCTATAAATGAAGACACAAGAGGCCAAAACTAAACAAAAGCCTTTAAATCTGCACTAGAATGTGAAATACAGTTTGCAATCCAACAAAATAATATTTTTTCATTCAAGTCAAAAACTGCAACTCATTTCACATGCATCAAAAATAATAATACTTTATGTTTCCACTTGTTGAGATTGATAACTGCACAGCCTATGAGTACAAAAAAGCTTAGGGGTCTGTTGGTTTATATTTAAAGCAGGCGTACAGGTGTGAGGAAACAGTTATAATAACAATAGTAATAACACTTTCTGAAGCTTTCTCATGCCAGCAGTGAGATTGTTCATTGCACTTTGTGTGAATTTCCGTTTGCAGGATCAACAGCTTAATGAAGGAGCGAGAGGAGCTTTAGGGGAAGACGTTCAGCCGCGCTAAAGTTAAAGAAGCATGTGTGTGTGATGAAATTCATTATGGCTTAGTTCCATTTTAGCTGCTTCAGTGCACGCTGGCTCAGTTTAACACCATCACAGCTTATTTGGGAAAGAGCAGTGTTCATGTGGAGGGTTACATTCATCAGATGCTGTGAAAAAAAAAGGCTCAGAACGCTGTTTACTGTCTCAAATGTAGAAATCTCAGTCTGATCTCATCCTCACACTTTAAGGCTGCTAAAACTCAGGAAATGTACATTTTTCTGTAAAATGTAACAGAAGTTATTTCAGCAAAGCATTTAGCACATTTACAGGCATCAGTAAAATTAGAAACACTTCAGGTTCAGTTCCTTTTTAACTCAAAGAACAACTTTCACTTCCTCTTCTTGTGTCTCTAAACTGTGTTTTTTTTTTCACTCCAGGTTGATGAGATCTCCTCCGCTCTGCTCCTCCTCTGCTCGTCGACTCCTGAGCCATTCCTCTCTGGCTTTCTTCACCTCCTGTCCGTAATAATCGTGCAGTTTGCTGAAGTCCTCCAGCAGATCGAAGCCCACCAAAGGCCACTCTCCGTACAGAGGCGCGGGTCCGTTCAGAGGCGTGACGTGAGCGTTTCTCCTGTGCCAGAGTTTAGGAGACTTTTTTGTCACCACTTTAGGAGGCGCTGAAGTTGTGCTGGAGCTGAAGCTTCTCCCCTCTCTGACGGCGACTGATGAGCTCTGAACAGGGAGGAAGAACTGGGAGTGTTTGAGGGCGCTGGGGAGGGAGGAGCTGCGGGGGGGTTCACCTGAGCCTGGGTGCTGTTTGGCCTCTGCAAACGCAACAAGACGTCAGAAACTGGGGATCCTCATTAGATCATTGATCATTATCAATCAGATCCTCTAAAAAAGGAGAAAACTAGAAAATTTACACTGCAAAAACATCCCAATTTTATGGTCATTACACTAATTTTTCTGTTGTTGTTTGAGATAAAATGCAAAACTGTAAAATTACAGACACTATCTTTAAATAAACAGCCTTGTTCTCTTTTTTTAAGTATTATGCCAGTGATGACAAGCTATGTTTTTTAATGGTTAACTCTTTTCTGCTCTCTTAAATTACAGTCAATTTAATGTGAAATGACGGTTGCTTTCCTTGACTAAATTTCAATGGTGAAAGTTTTTTTGTTTATATACAGTAATGTGTTATTTCCTCAAGGAAATAAAAACAATAATAACTTGTATTTTCTGCATTGCGTTTTGGGAACAGATGGTGAAACCATGTTTGGAAGGAGAATGGAGTTGGATGTCAGATCATTCCCCAACTCCATCCTGACGACTAACAGGTACAAGTGCTTATAAATGGGTAACGATGTTCTGTGATAAAAGCACAATTTTTTATGTACAGCCTTTTTACAGGAATGTTATTAATTTTGTAACTCACGTCGCTTTGTGCTGCTGCATCTGTTCCCTCTTCACTCGCGTTAAAATAATTGTCCAGTTTTTGCAACAACTATTCTTTGATCTGTGTGAGATTTAAAAAAACCCCCAACACATTCTTCTCGGTCACTTCGTCCTCCATCACTTTGTTTCCTCATTCACAGCAGTCTTAAGCCCCTCCCAGCCGTTTAGCAAAGCCACAGCTTTCCAGTTAGTTACCCAGAATGCCTTTGTGATTTGTAACCTTGCAGTTATTGCCACCGAGAATGAGGAGGGTGAAAGTGACAGTAGGTATGAGACCCTGCTTTACCTGGACAAATTGTTTTTGACCATGACATAGGCAGTCAGAGCCATTCATAGTTACCTTAAATGTCATGCAATTTCTTTCCCCAGTTGAATACAAACAGTGAAAATCTTTGGATGTATCTGTTTTGAATTTCTTATGTATCTTTTCAGAGTAATCAGGATGTTTGACAATGATATCACAGTTTTTGTTTTTAAAGGAGGATATTTTATGTTTATTGAAGGTATTTAATGGCAATAATAATGTTAAAGTCTTTAAAGTAATGGTGTTGTCCTGCAGAACTCTTGATGAAACTTCCTGTAAATCTAATGTATTTGCACTTAATTTGAATTAGGGTATTTTACATTACTTTTACAGTTTTTGTTTGGCAAACGTATCTGACATTTATTTACCATTTTTGTACTTATATTGGTTAAGATGCCTCACCTTCATACTGTCTCTGCAGGTCTCTCACCAGCAGAGAGAGGTAGCAGTGACTGGCAGAGAGCAGAGCTTTAAGCCAGCTCTCCAAAGCCTGATGATCTCCTGCAGAAAACCTGTACGTTCTCAGACCAGGTCCCTCAAACACCAGAGAGAAGGCGAACTGTCCCTCAGCCTCTGAACGCCTCACTGAACAACCTTCCAGAACAATCACCCCCAACAGGTGTCTGTCAGCCGGACGCTCCTGGTAGAAAAGCAGATTCGCTTTCAGGACAAACCAGCGCCGATGGTACGTCGCAGTTCTCTCTTTCTGTGGAGGAATGCACCAAAAATAAATAATAAAGCAGCGTCTGTAAGAACAAGGGGAAGTTGTTCAAAAGTGATCAGATCAATTTAAAGTTATTGGATCAAATTCTGAAAATGGGTTGTTCAAAAAGTAAAAGAAGGAATCATGTAATCCAATCTTAGTTTTAACCTGGCTCAAACCTTCAGTTTCTGTTGTTCAAAACTTTCCAGCAGGATTTGGAAAACTTTGATCCCAAAAAACAGGATTATCCTGATCCCAACAGGGGGGGGGGGGGGGGGGATTTCAAGATGGATTATGAGAAGAAAATGTGGTTAAAAATTGGAATTGGTCAAATAATACAACATTTGTATCATTTTAGTGTCTATAATTTTATCTATATTTTGCTCTTGACTTGGTTAACATTAACAGTGATAATGTAGTTAAAATAGACAGGCTACCAATTTAAAATAAGATAAAATAATCCTTTATTCATCCCACAACTGGGAAATTTACATTGTTACAGCAGCACAAAGCTTAGTTTGCAAACGTAAGGGGAACAGCTGTACACAGTTTAGTAAAAAAAAAAGAGATTTTAAAAAATGCACGAGAAAGAAGAGGATAGCATAAAATATGATGTATATATGTATATTATCTATGTATGATAATGTGAAAATTCAAAAAAAAAGATCTTGTCCCTATGAGATATTCCCCCAAACAGACTTCAATAATGAACAGAAATTGTATTCAGTTAATATATTTCAATATATTCATTTAAATTGTCATTTATTACTGTATATTTTCTCCAAAGAAACAATCATTAGAGGTTAACCTGTCAAAAATAGTTTATAACAATTGCATCCATTAATACGCATCCAGTCATTCCCTCATTCTGACATTCAGCCTTTTTCTTATATAAGACATTTCCAAAATATCCACAATGTATTTGTTTATATTAATTTGCTCTTAAGTTCTTGTGGCTCAGATGAGGGGTCATAACAGAAATTATAGAATTATGGAAGTAGATTTTTGTTATTTTTGTGTTTTGTCTCAAAATCAGAAACCTTCTACCTGTTGTTGTTTTTACAGAGCTGCTAACCCACATTGTGATATGTTGTCCCATTTAGAGCACTGGTAATCTAAATATGGTCATCTTAAAAACTGTATCTGGATCAAGGTGATCCGATCAAATGTTGCTTTAAAAAAAGAGCATAAAACTGAGACAGACCACCTGACCTTTGATAGCAAACAATGGGAAATCTGGATCATTTTGAACCAGATTACATTTTTGAACAACTGACCCAAGAGGATTGTTTTCTGCATGCAATGTAGATATTTTCTTTTCCCAAACCTTTTTGTAGAGATATCCAGCTTTATCTACAGGAGACGTGCAGGAGAGGTAGTGCATCAAAATCTTTTCATGGAGCTTCATCCCAACACCTGAGGATGAGAAGTGGTCACACGTTCAGAAACTATATGACACCATTTTAAAAGAGATGTTTTGACAGCTAGGGGAAAGAAAAGTTATCACTTTTTTGGTCGGCTCAGTTCATCCTCTACATCTCTGAGGTCAGAAAACAGCAGTCACATCACTCACTCTCTCCTTTCTCGTCTTACAACGGGTGCATTTCACACTCACCGAATGCAACAGCGCATATGTAACTCCATGTTATGTATACAGACTCAGACAGCTCAGACAGAAGTGACAGAATAGAAAATAGTGACTCAGACTTACCTCTGCCAGTGCTGAATGCCCCTCAGGGTCACTTCACTCTCCCACACAGTCTTTGCATTATTCACATTTACAGATAAGTCTTTTCCTTCTCAGCGATCTTAAACATGAAGCCAATTGTTTCCTCTCAGTTCGAAGCATCCACAAGCAGACAATGTTTAAAGGTATAGTTTCAGGTTACTCACACCAGTTCTCCCACGGGTACAAGAGGACGAGCGTTGAAATATAAATAACTCGACCCACTTCCTGGTAACAAAATCCTGACACATTATATTCTCTCTCTCTACGCTGCTGGAAACCAACCTTTCTGACAAGAGCTGATACCTGGAAGTGAGATGCTGGATGTTGAAATGAAGCTTGAGGTCGTCTGTAGTTGCCTGAGCGCTTGGAGATCTCTCACTTCTGCTTTTTGTGTTACCTTATTAAGTTTTGGGTGTTTTTACATTCATATGATTGTGTCCTTCTGCCTCACTTCACTTTGCTGCAGCTGTCAATCATGAGAGTGAAGACAAACACGACCTCTTGAGTATGAATTTGCTTTGATGTTGGATCTATTTTTGACAAAGACTTATCCTTTGAATCCTTTTGGACCTTGAAGAATTTAAAATCTAAATGAAATCAAGCTGGGTAGATTAACAAGGCTTTAAATAATGTTTTCCATGTCTTGGGTCAAGTGCCAACCTCACTTTAAGGCCAATGAATAAATCTTTGAGTGAAAATAATTGAAGATTTAATTCTGAAAACATTAAATTTCTTTACACTAACACAGTGGTTCCAAACCTTTTCGTGCTGTGACTCTATTTTAACAACACAAATTTCTGGAGACCCCAGAGTTATTCTTTATTTCCGCTAAAATTAGGTTTTTACTATGTTTTTTTTATACTGTGTTGTATAAACAGAGTCCCCAGAATTAGTACATAGAGTGAAAATTTGTATTATTTTCCGAGCAGAAAAAAGACTTTATTCTAAGTAAACTTTCAAATTCAAAAAACTTAATTAACCCCCAAGGGACAATAAAAGACACTTGGAGCAGTAAACAATGCAGACAACTTTGAACAACGATAAGAAACAACAGTACAAAGTTCAGTATTTTAATGTAAGTTTGGTCTACTGCTTAAAATGCTAAAATACCGAATCCAGGAAGATGAAAATAGAAAACAAATTGTTGATATACTAAAATACTAAAAATACTTAAACACTTCTTAATAATATACTACAAAAATGAAAATACTTATTAACAAAATACTCAAAATCTTCATATTAACAAAATACTCAAATATTTAATAATAAAATACCAAAAAACTCTGTTATAAAATATTAAAAATGCTGAAGTACTTCAAATTAAATACTAAAAATACTGAAATACTACTTCTAAAAGACTAAGTTAATACTGAAACATAGAGTACAGTTCTTCAGCGTGCTGAGTTATTATTTTAAAAAGAATAAAAGTTTCTGATAGAAATATTTTCAACTGTATTTTCTTTAATTTATTATGAGACTGTAGTTATTCTTATAATTGTTGTACATTTTGAAGTATTCCTAAATTCAGTAGAGAGCATAGCTTCTTTATTCATACTGAGTTTTTACACAACTTATTTGTTTTCTTTATATGTTCTTTTATTTATTTTCCTTTTATTTTACTCTCTCTCTCTCTTGTTCATCTTTTATATTGCTGTACGATATATTATTTTTTGTAAAGCTGACTCGAGAAGAAATGCACAAAGAATTATACTTGTACTGCCCCGTACCTGTGCAAATGGCAATAAACATCTATTTTATTCTATTCTATTCTATTCTACTTTAATGGGACTCCAATTTAGCTCACGACCCCATGGTTAGCAACAAAAACAAGGTGTTTATAACCAGAAAGTTTTATTGTGTGTGTGTATGGAATCAAATAAAATACAAACCCTGTTTCCCCTGTTTGACCAGAGGGGGCGGTGTTGAGTCTTTCCACTGTTTCTGCCCCAAAAAACAGCATGAAGAAGAAAACCAGCGAAGAAGAGACGTACGCGAACGTCGCTTAAGTTGCTTTCACCAGGTTTGACACGTTTTCTACATATTTATCAACCTGTCCACGGTATTTAATACAAATTAAACACACTGTCTACATTTCTTAAGTGAACTAACCCTTCCCCCTGGTTCTGTGTTTAACTCATCCTCCACATTCACACTGAATTCACCGCTGCGGGCTAACGGGTTTAGCATCACAGCTAACTCTGTTTACTATAACCGCGCATATTCACAACGTTTCAGGAAGCGTTTCCTTCAAAAAAATGCTATGAAAACACTCACCACAGCGCTTTTTGTGTAATAGAGGAGATGTTTTTTTGCTTCCTGCAGCACCATGCCGAAGAGGAAAGTAACATTTGAGGACGGGAACGGAGACTTCGACCTGGATGACGATCTCCCAAACAAAAAGGTAGCACCGTCCTGTTCACGTCATGACTTAATAACATTTAAAGAATAAGAAAAAATATTTATTACTTGTAATACTGTTTTAAATCTAAGATTACAAATCCATACATCAGTCCAAGTCTGAAAAATATGGTTTAGATAATAACGAATATCACCCTCTATTGATCGCATTGAGTTCCTGATTTACCTGCACATGGTTAAACCCACTGCAGCTTTTTTCACTCAGACTGAGCTTCTTTTTAAATAATCTTTAGGATATAGAGGGTTCCTTAAAAAAAAATAATTCGTGCATTTAAAACTTGGACCTTAAAAAGTCTTAAATTCATTGACATCTTATATTCTGGTGTTAAATAAATTACCCCAAGGGGTCTAAAGCTGCTGATGAAAAAAATGTATGTGCATCCTGGGTCACTGTTTACACTTTCACATGCAGCCATTAATCAGAGAGAACCACGTTATGTTCAATAAACAAACAAAAAGTAAACTGGAATGACTCATAGAGCAATACACATTCTATGATTTGATTGTAAAACAGCAGGATCCCAAACCATTAACTATATTATGTGATTTTGGTCTTAAGTGTTATTCAAAGTGGCATTAAAAAGGTCTTAAAAAGTCTTAAATTTGACTTGCCGAAACCTGCAGGTACCCAGAAATGGAACAAGAGGAGGGAGTTATGCAATCTTGACTGATAAGTAATGCGTAATAAATCTTTTTGTTGTCTTTGTAACAGAGCTGCGAGGCAGTGAGCGGACCAGGCTCCAGGTTTAAGGGCAAACATTCCCTCGACAGTGACGAGGAGGATGAAGGAGATGACTCAAAGAGCAACAAATATGATATTCTTGCAAGTGACGACGTGGAGGGTATGTTCTTAGGCTGGGCAATGAATTACAAATTAAGTTAAATTGCAATATAGCCTGTCGCTACATTGTAATTTCTTTAACCTCAAATGTGTCAGAATACCAGATGCAATTTTTTGCTGTGGATGTTTTATGCACTTCACCAGTGTTTCTCAAGGTTGCTCAACCAAAGAGACAAATTGTTGAAAACTACCAATGTAAGGTCAACAATCTAAGTGAGGAAAGGTGGCTGATTTAGAAAGAAGTAGCAATAAAAATAAGTTTAAGGTGGCAAAAAAGGTCAACAAGCAGCACATTCTGTGAAAATCTTGGTTTCACCTTCTGAAAGCACCGACCATTAACAAAAAAATCCTTCTTTTCTCTCATATGTAGATGTTTTCCCTATTCAAGAAGAAAATAACAAAAAGTATATCATCCCCTTCAATGTAGCAGATGATATAAACAGCACTTAAGATGGGGAACCAAAGAATTATTGGACAATAGATCACATTCGCAATTTAGGGTAACATAATCTTAATTGATTATTTTTGCAAATCCTTCAGCCCTACTCACTAATTGTTTACAGGTCAAGAGGGAGCGACCATTGACTTTGACGAGGGAGTTTCTATCACACCATTCAACCTGGAGGAAGAGATGCAGGAAGGATACTTCGACTCTGAAGGAAACTATTTCATCAAAAAGGAAGAACAGATCAGAGACAACTGGCTCGACAACATTGACTGGGTAATTGCATTTGAGAGATCTTTTTCTGTAAATTTGAAAACTTTTAAAGCAGTATGTACTAAGATAAGTGTCTTCTTCCAGGTAAGAATTAAAGAGCAGCCTTTCAAACAAAAGAAAAAAGGACTTGGAGCCAAGCGGACACGTAGAGCTGGCGATGAAGACGAAGCTGAGGAGGAGAAACAGAGAGAAGAGCAGCAGGCAGACAAGGAGAACGAAGAAGAGGAGGAGGAGGAGACGGTGCCTGCAGAGGACCCGCTGGCGTCCTACACTCAGCACCAGCTCACGGAGGCTGTGGTCGAACTGATGCTTCCTGGGGAGACGGTCGCTGCTGCTCTTCGTCGGCTGGGAGGTCTTAAGGGACGGAAGAAGGGGAGGCTGAGGGAAGAGAGTGAACCCACAGAGGAGAACAAAAGAGATGCAGAAAAGCTGGACAGGCTCACAGCACTCGCTGACAGATTAGTTGGATCAGGGATGTTTGAGATCTATCAGCAGACTTTTGAAAAACTGACTTATTTGATGAAAAGCATGAGCAGCAAGAAACCAGCTGTGGGGCAGGAAGGCAGCGGTGATGACGATGATGAAGAGGGGGAGGAGCTTGATATGTTTGGTGATAAATTTGATGAGACGCAC
>RPOG01007822.1:0-16517 GCA_008086565.1 Thalassoma bifasciatum | reverse complement strand
CCCCCCCCCCTCCTCCTCTGCTCCTCCTCCTCCTCCTCCCCTCCTCCTCTGTCTCTCCTCCTCTGCTCCTCCTCCTCCTTTAGATGCAGCGCCTCCTCTCAGCTCCTCTCCCAGGTTTTTCCTGAATGAGTTCCCTCAGGTTTCAGTTTGATTGAATCTGAATGTTTTCTGCTGCTGCTGATCTTTATTCCCTCTGTGCTGTTTGGTCTCTGCCCGTATGCAGCTCTGTTTTTTTATTTGTGAAGGACAAAAGAGACAAAAGACATTTCTCCTGAGATGAGTCAGAACAATCAGTTACACAGAACCACTTCCTGTACATCTGCCAGACATTAAGCTTTATTATTCTAGTGTAGTGGTTCCCAAACTTTTTTTTTAGATGAGATAACTTTCAGGTCCCCCCTGATGAGGTGTCACATGGCCACTAAGATTTTTGAGACTCAAAAATGGGCCCTGAGTTAGAAAAAGCTGCACTGTTACATTTTTTAGCGTAAAATCACTGTAATGTTTATGGTTATTTCCTGCTGAATAGTCTCACAGTAACTTCACAGCCGTTATGTTACAGGAATTCTTCATGAAATAACTTTATACTGTAGTTTTACAACTCCAAGATAAGTGATGTTACAGTTATTTCTTGTTCGCTTGCACTTTTATACTGTAGTTTTACAGCTGTCGTGTTAAAATGGTGGAGGAGGGCACACAGTGGACATGAGTCATTCACACCATGTGGCATAAACAGTGGGTCAACTCAATGTGTTGTAAACAGCCAGTACACACCATTGAGCATAGACTGCCAGTCAATGCCTTGTGTCTCCAGTGTGATTCATCCATGTACAGCAGGCTCCCATGTCCACTGTGTGCCCTCCTCACTCGTGTTTAAAAGGTATTACAGTATTTTCCTCTAAAGTGTAAGCCTGTTTATTTGTTTTCAGGGTAGATCATCATCAATGTAATGTTTTGTTTTGTTTTTTTTAACAGTAAAAGAGAGCAACAAAAAATTGGCATTTAAATTGGCATAAACAGTAGTAAAGAAGTACTTCTCAAGAAGTAGTAAAAAAAATTGTGAAAGGTGACTAAAATGGCCAAAAAGCAACAAAAAATTAGTGAGGAAACTTTAAAAAACGGTGAAAAAAGTGACAAATACAGTGAAAAGTGGTAAAAAGTCAACAAAATTGGCAAGAAACGAAAAAATTAGCGAGAACATTTCAGAGGAAATATTAAAAACTTGTTAAACTACCTCATTTAATATCTGCATTCTTGCACGACTCACTATTGCACTATTATCGCATTTTTTACCTGTAAATATTAGTCTTGTCTATTTGCTATTCTTTGTGTTTATAGTTGTTGATAACACTCTTCATCCAAAACTTTTATTATCAGTTTTTGTAACTAAAAATACAATTTAGAAAGTCGGTTTACAAATATCAGGAATAGGTGTTAGACACTGGGTTTTGAGAAAAGTCAAAATTCAACTATTTATCTAAAGAAAAATTTGCCTTTTAACTTATAATTTTGTATTTATTTCGTATAATTTTGACTTAGATCTTAGAATTTTAACTTTTTATATCAAAATTTCAACTTGTTGTCTCAAACATTGCTTTTATTTCAAAACTTATACTTTTTATCTCAGACTTTTGTCATCTTAAATTTTGACCTTAAATGAGAAAGTGTGGACTTTTTTTTCGCATAATGTTAAATTGATTTCTTAAACTCCGGAAGTTATTGACTTTTTTTCTAAGGATTTTGTCTTAATTTCTCAAAATTTCCACTTTTCATATTGAAATATTGACCTTTTATCTCAAAGTTTGAAACAATTCTTACCTTCAGTTTTTATTTTCATCCTCACATTAGAGTAAAAGCTTTTGATGTTTCAATGGTTTGATGTAATTTTCTGTCAAGTTTGTAAATGTTACTGTACTTTGTGAAAACTTCACTAAAGTTTGATTTAAAGAAAATTCAGCCCTAGTGTGGATGATTTTCCTGTTTTATTCCCCGTCCTCAGTCCGTCTCTGGTTCCTCAGATGAAAAAAGCTTCGTCACTTCTTCTTCCTGCTGCGTCTGAAGCTGCTCAGCTGCACACAAACATTTCCAGTAAGAGTTCAGGATCCGGTTAGAGAGCTGGCTGTGGTTTTTCCCACACGCCTCCATCTGTCTCCGTCTGTCTGTCTTCCCCGTTATGAAAGCAGGCAGCTCCACCGCCGCAAAGCTGCTCGCCTCGTCCTCCGTCTGCTCCGCTCTTCATCTCTCTTGTTCCACTTCCTTAAATCTGTCAATCAAGCATCTGCCGTTGCGTAATGTTTGACTGTCTCACCTGAGGAGATCAAAGGCGTCAGAGAGGAGACAGTTTCAGAAAATGTTTGTTCGTCTGCGCCGTCACTGAAACGACCACAGTTTCAAAACCTTTGGGGAAACAGTTAAAAAACAGCTTCTCTTTGATGGATGGAGTCAAACAGAGGATTCTCTTTCAAGTGCCGAGTGATAAGAGGAGGAAAATGTTCAGACTTGACTCATTCTGCAAAACTGCTCCACAATGACAGCTTTTAAAAAAAAACAGAGATTTACAGCAGCTCAGGAGAACAATGTGATTAAAAATGTTCAGAATTCATCTCTGTGCTGAGGAAAAACCTGATAAAAGAGCAGACGAACAGACCTGAGTCTGAATTAAAACACTGTTATTGCTCTGAGTCCTTTTCATCAAACTCTGCTGAGGTAAATATCAACTGAAGAATAAAGACGCCACATTAATAAGAATATTTCATCATCTCAGATCATTTTTTCAAACCGTCTGCCAACACTTTCTTCAAGATTAATATTAGAGATGTCCTAATCTTAGGGTCAACTTACTCTAAAACCAACTACCTAAACATTTCAACTTCTTTATCTCATTATTTGGACTAAAGTATCTCAAAATTTTCACTTTTAATTGCGTAACATTGACTGAATGGTCCCCCACGAACCCAAAATTATGACTATTTTGCTCTATATTTGCCTTTTTTATCTCTAAAGATTTTACTTTTCTTGTTATTTTGACTTTTTAATCACAAAATTATGACATCTTATCTCATAGCATTGAATATAGGGCTCAAATTTTAGACTTTTCGATCAAAATGATGACTTTTTAGCTCTATAGTTTGATTTTTTATCTCTAAATTTTGACATTTAGTTGGGTCATGATTGTGCATTTTTTTTTAAAAGTGGTTTAATAAAGAGAAAAGTCTCATGTTCCTTTTTCTGCTGTTGATTGATTCGTCACAAACCATGAATCTAAAGGTTTATCCTCATCAAAGAAAAACTCAAAATAATACTAAAAATGCTCAAATGTGATATTAAAAATATACATATACAGTGTCATTGGTTGATGACTGTTGAATAAAACTTTATCTCATTTGCACAAAGACAAATTCAGAAACTTTAGCGAGGATTCAATCCGTGAAAATAAATGATTGATTTTTTTTCTTTGTTTGAGTCAAGCTGAGACGTGAGTGGTCTAATTTCAGGTTTTATTCTCTTAAAGAACATTTCAAACCCTTTTTCATGCTTCACTTTAAAGTGACACTTGAGTTAATTAGAGCACTTAAACTTAGAACGGCTCAGCAGGAGGCGTTTTCACAACTCCCATAAAAACCTGAACTTTCACAGGAGTGACTGAAACACTGAGTCATGAACAACCTGGAAGAGGCATGTCAGGAAAAATAAAGATAACACAGGCTTTTATTTTTTATCAAGAGGTTTTAACTTTTAAAGTCTGTGTAAGATCATCAGAGCTCAATCTCATCCACTTACAGTGAAACCAGGTTTGTGTCAGAGGAGAAAGGACGAGACGGTAAATCAGAGCCGTAAATCTGCAGGATGGAAAGATGAAGATGATGCAAAAGAGGAGGAGGAGGAGGAGGAGGAGGGGGAGGAGGACAAGGAAGGAGGAAGAGGAGGAGGAAGGAGGAGGACGAGGAGGAGGAGAAGGAAGGAGGGGAGGATGAAGAGAAGGAGGAGGAGGAGGAGGAGGAGGACGAGGAAGAGTAGGAGGAGGACGGAGAAGAGTAGGAGGAGGAGGAGGAAGGGAAAGAGAAGGAGGAGGAAGAGGAGGAGGGGAGGGGGACGAGGAGGAGGACAAGGACGAGCAAGATGGGGGGAGGAAGAGGAAGAGAAGGAGGAGGGGGAGGTGGAGGAAGAGGAGGTGGAGGAAGAGGAGGAGGAGGAAGAGGAGGAGTTTAGGCAGAGCTGCAGTAAAAACAGAGAAAGAAGAAGCTGCTGTGGAGACGATGTCCACTTTAAAGAAACCTGACAGGAAAAATCATCCAGTCTGTCAGTCAGTGTGTGTGTGTGTGTGTGTGTGTGTGTGTGTTTGTGTGTTTGTGTGTTTGTGTGTGTGTGTGTGTGTGTGTAGAGTTGAAGATGACAGTAAAGGGAGTTCCTGAAGAGGCGAAGAGAAAGTTGATTTCATAAACGTCTTTTTTCAGAAACTGTTTCCGTATCAAATCATTTTTCCTCTGCTTAGAGAATAAATCTGCAGACAGAAGTTTCAGTCACTTTAAACTCTTATTCTGTGGAGAAAGTGAGAAAACACATTACTACCACGTTAGAAGGTCAGTCCAGGTTTCAGATTTATTTCATATCTGAGCTTCTTCATTTTTTAAATCTTAACTGTTGGTGAGTTTTCAGAGTCATGTTGTGTCTTTATCTGTTTTTATGTCTTAGAATCAAAGTTTGAATCTAAATGTCAGAGACGTGTTTGTGTGTTTGTGTGTTTGGGTGTGATGCCCTGCTCAGGTGCCCTCTGTCACTCCAACAAATCTATTTTTACTGCTCTATTTTAGTGTCTGTGTGACAGATCTGTGACGGGCTGTTTGATTCTGACAGAGAGGATCATGGGAGTTAGAGATTTATCACACTCAGAGTTAAAATTCACTTCGATTCATAGAAGCTTTAGAGCCGTGACATTTACATCAAACTGTGACACCAGAGCTTAAACATTTTAAGAGTCTGCAAACACCAAAGTCTGGATTCAGTTAAACATGATATAAACAATTAAACAGGAGCTAAAGGCTAAAACAGTCTCTAATGCAGCGATTCCCAACCTGTGGTCCGTGGCCCCCTGGTGGGCCGCGAAGGTATAGCAAGTGGGCCGCGACATCATTTCCAAACAAGTATTTTATTGGAGTGTAATTATATAAAGATACAAGGTAAAAAAAAAAAATTAAGATACAAATACAAATAACAACATTCAAAATGTTTAACTCTGTTAAGTTTCAAAGGAAATTAAAACAGTTCTGATTTTAATATATGAAAAAGTCCCCTAAGAAGACATGTTATTCCTCTTTAGGTAGCATGACCCGAAAAATAATGACAACCTGAAATGTCATTGAAAAAAAATGTGATAAATCCCAAATTTCCAAAAAATGTCAAAACCGTAACCGGAGTGCTGAGCCTGAAATGTAACGAAAAAGCATAAAGTAAAACCCAAAATATAGTAATTGCACCAGAATGTAACAAGTTGTCATAATTTGGGCAAAAATTTACTACATTTTCGGCTTAACATCGGTTTCATTATCTACCAGATATCACATTTGGGGTTTTATTACATTTTTTAAAATTATATTTTGGGTCATTGTTATAAATGGGGTTCTAAAAAACGTATATAGCGGTATGTATTGGGTTGGAGGTGGGCCTCAAACATTTTTGAGCTTTAAAAGTGGGCCCTGATTTGGAAAAGGTTGGGAACCACTGATCTAATGTGTTTGTGCTAATGTTTATTCCTGTCCACATGCAGCAGTTATTCTGCAGTGATCTGTTCAAACCTGAGAGTCTATCAATAAAATGAAGAGCCAGGTTACGTTTGCTCTGCTTGGTGAGGTTGGAGTTGGTAGATGAGACCTGGTAGGACACAACCAGGATTCACTAACGTTACTGACACGTCTCAGAGCACCGAGCTGTGAGGAGATAAATGTAGCTGCTACTAAACTATGTTACTAGACTCACAAAAAAAAGAAGTGTTGAAGGTAAAAACAGCGTGAGAGGATAAAAAAATCAAACCTGTCTGAGTCTTGTTTGTGTTCCTCCCTGAATGTTTTCCCTCCCCAGACTGAAGTTTGTCTTTTTATAGGAAATCATCCCGCAGAGTCGACGGCCCCGCGCCACACAGAATAACTCAATCACAAAGTCAAGACATGGATTTGCCTTCGAGAGTCAATACTGCAGCTACACTCCACTCAATTCAATTTGCATTGCACCACCGCCACACCGCGCCCCCCCCACTGTGCTATTGATCCACGCGGCCCCGCCTGCACACGGGGCGTTTGAGTGGCAGAGGAGAAACGTTTGATTTCATATTCATTTAAGCAGTGACACCTCATTATGTGGCACGAGCTCCACGAGTACGAGGGGCAAGAAAGAAGGAAATGATCTCAGCTTTTCAAACAGGGATTAATCATTGTTCTCTGACACCGCGCTCTGGAAGTTGAGATGCTAATTATTTTTAATATTAAAGATTATTACAGGAGCCAAAAGGAAGCAGCCGGTGAAGGGAGGGTGGACCAATCAGACGCTTCCAGGGTGTCAGAGTAAAACCGAAGAGACAGAAGAAGAAAAGATGGAGTGATGGGAGTCAAGGTTGTTCCCGCTCTGACGGTCGTCTGCACGCAGCAACATGGACGAGATGGATTAGTTTGATATTGAATTAGAGCGTCTTCAACACGCCCCCCCCCATGTCCACAGCTACTTCCTCTAATGTCTCGTGTCAGTCATCGAGAGGAGATTTCAGCTTCGTCCAGGCAGGAGGTGAAGTCAGAGCAGAGCAGACGTTTCCTGTTCTTTTATATACGGGTCAATGAGGTGACGTCCCCTTTTTTTGTGTCTGAGTGCAATATTTCCTTCCATCATGAATTGAGTATTTCATCACATGTATTTCTTTATTCTATGAAACCTGTGTTATTTGAACACATCTTTAAACTATTAAAATATACACTTAAACGTGTGTGAAACAGCTGACACTAAAGATCCTGGGTCGGTCAGGAGCCAAAAAAATTGCCGTTGTGGCGTAAACATGATCGTGATGTTGATCAGAAAACGATAAATCTTTCGGCCCTACATACCGCCCAGCCTTAGTCACAAGTAAAAGTAATATTATTAAAAGTAATGCTTTACTGCCTAACACTGCGTTTGAGAAACAAAAGGGTTCGATGACTCGGTGGAGGGGTCAGGTGACGGGTGTCCACAGGAGGTGAACACAAAGTTACTAAAATTACAGTTTCATTGAATGTGCCTGGGAAGATAATGTTTAATCTGTAAAAGAAATAGATGTTAATCTGTTATTTATGTCGCTGACCGGCGCTCCCTGCTGGATCTACTTTACTATTCATAGAGTGGAGACTGAGCCCCCTCACCTCACACTCCGCCACGGGCCATTAAGGCCGTGATTTACATGCACAAACCACTGCTCACATACAGTGTGTGTGTGTGTGTGTGTTTGACCTAGCAGCTCTGGCTGTGTGGAGGTGGCTTTCAGCACAAAGGTGTGTATGTGTGTGTGTGTGTGTGTTTTCCTCTCCCTGGGCTGCAGCTCCATTTCTAATCCATCACTTGTATTTTAAGTGAAAACAAATCTCACCTCATTCGCTCCTTAATGCAGCAGCAGTTTCAAACAGGAGGCGACTTCCTGTGCTGTGTTTTGATGCTAAAGCTCAAGGTCTGGTTCTGTACGTCTGAGACTTTTCTCAGAGCAATTATATAAAATCAGGTGAGTGTTGTTGAGTTAACCTGCTCATTTTCCTGCAGAAACAGCTTCTAACTAGGGCTGCACGATACGGCCTAAAATCAATACCTCAATATTTGTTTTGCTATATCTCGATACACGATATATATCTCGATATTTTGATTTCTCCTCTAAATCACTGTATTAAATGTTCAATTCAACCCTTTAATTAATGAAATGACACCAGTATAATGATTCAAGCAGACCTTTCAGTAACATTTATAACATTTGCTGCCAAAAAGGGAAAAATCAAAATCAGGTCAAGTTTAACAAACCATTTACTCTAAAAAAAAACACTTTATATATTTACATATTTTCAATTCCAGTTAAAGATTTCATTCAGATTTATTTATCTGGTTGAATGTTTCACATGACTGTCTCAATAGATTTCTAAAACTACAACAATGAAAATAACATGAACTGAACCTGGGGATGACTTAATCTAACTTTTATTTCCATAAATCAGCTCCTTGTTACTGTTTGTGGAGCTGAAAGGACTCTGTTAGTGACGTCTGTCTCTGAGCCTGGGCTCTCACTGAAGTTTTGTGGTGTAATGTTAGTTTTACAGCATGCTCTTATTTTGAAGGACACCGGTTCATAACAGGAAGTTATTTGGGCAATAAACCGAGACGCGTGAATGAACGCTCCGTGAAACGTCCGTGGGAATCTTTAATGTGCAACATGACAGTTTGAGGATTCTCCCCCTCCCTCTGTTTACTTCACAGCTCAGAGTTTTATTTTTAGAGCGTTATTAGACCTTTGTGTACGTTTGTGGTGACGCTGTAAAACTTTGTTTTCTAAAAACCTCTCAGCTCACATCTTTTTGGTATTCAGCGGTAAATAACGCCAAATGAAGCTCAGACAGAATGAAACTGAACCTTAAGAACACGTCGCGTTTGTTTCTCTTCTTTGTGGTGAAGAGCTGGGAGATAATCAGGTGAGGATCACACAGGTGGAAACAGAAACAGGCATGTGCAGGAGAGTTTTCTGGATGGGTGGGGGAGTGAGCTGTTTAGTGTGAGAAGCAGCAGCAGAGAGTGAAAGAAACACAACTGAAGAAAATTACAGACTGACATCTCAAAACATTTACCTGGTAATTTATACTCGATGGTCGCGATAGAGTTATTTTATACATCCCACGTGCAACAACCCGCGATATATCGAGTATATTCGATATATCCCCCAGCCCGAAGTTAACCTGCTCATTTTCCTGCAGAAACAGCTTCTCACTGTCAGAAACGTTGAGATGGAGAGTGAAGATCATCCTCAGCTCCAGTATCTTCCAGAGGGAGGTCGTACGTTGACTCTTTGTAAATAACAATGATGCAAACCCCCCCCCCCCCCCCCCCCCCCAGGACTATGATGGAAGATTTCCAGCTATTTCACCAAGTCATGAACAACCAGGAAAGAGTTGCAGTGAATTTCAGGCTCATGTGAAAGAGCAAACACAGATCACAACCTGATTGAAGCTGATTTTCCAACATTACAAGAAGAAGTGATGGAGAAAAACAGAATTTCTGATTATTTACCCCCCAGTGAAGCACAGGAACACAGTAATCAATGCGTATGAATCATTCATTTGTTTTTATTCATATAAATGTCTCAGATGGGTTTTTCTCCTCCTTAAGATGTAACAGAACATTTGAGTTTATTTTTCTAACTGGTTTTATTTCCACTGATTTTAAAAAAAGGTGTAAAACGAGTGAAAATCTGGCTTTGTTGAGATTTTATTTTATCCCATATTGAGTCAAAATTCTGAAATGAAAAGTCAAAATCTTGAGATAGAAAGCCAAAAATTCAAGTTAAAACTAAAAGTTGAGATATTAAAGTCAGCATTTGAGATAAAAAGACAAAATTTCAAGACAATTGAGTCAAAATTTGGACATGAAAAGTCAAAAGTAGGGGATTAAAAGTCATATTCTTAAGATAAGGTCAAAATCCTTTATATTTAAGTCAGAGTTTGGAGCTAAAGAGTCAAAATCATGGAAAAAGTTCAAATTAATTAAGTCAAAATTTTGAGAGATGAAGTGACAAGATGGAGATAAAAAGTCAGTATTTTTAGACAGATGGCCAAACATTACAGATGAAAACAAATTTTTGCTAACAAATTCATTTTTTTTTAGGTAAAAAGACAAAACTTCACGATAACTGTGTCAAATTTTGAGTTATACAAGTCAAAGTTTTGAGATGATCAGTCAAAATCATGAAAAAAACTCAATATTTAAAGATAAAAGTATACATTTTGAAAGAAAAAGTGAGAATATTGAGATAAAAAGTCAATTTTTTTAGATAGACAGCCAAACATTTCGGATAAAAATCAAAGTTTGGGTTAATAAAGTTAGTGTTTTGAGATAATTGAGTCAAATTTGGGACACGAGAAGTCAAAAGTATGAGATAAGAAGCCTTTTTTCTTGAGGACAAAGTCAAACTGTGAGTCATACAAGTCAAAGTTTAGAGACATTTAGTCAAAATCATGAAAAAAAGTCAAAATGTAAAGATAAAACTAGCAACTTTGAAAAAAAGTTACAAGATTGAGATACAAAGTCAGCCAAACAATTAAAAACTAAATCAATATTTGAGCTCATTAAGTCTGTATTTTGATGTAAAATATCAAAAATGTAAGATAATTGAGTCAAAATTTGGGCACTAGAAGTCACAAATATGAAATAAAAAGCCAATTTTTTTAAGGCAAAGTTATAATATAAGTTATACAAGTCAAAGTTTAGAGATACTTAGTCAGAATCATGAAAAAGTGAAAGTTGTACAGATAAAAAAGTAGAAAAATTTGTGATAAAAAGTGACAAGATTGAGATAAAATGTTTGTATTTTGAGATGGACAGCCAAACATTTACAATAAAATCAAAATTTGAGCTAATCAAGTCAGTATTTTGATGTGAAAAAATCAAAACTTTAAGATAATTGAATCAAATTTGGGGCACTAGAAGTCGAAATTATGAAATAAGGCAAATTTTGAAGATATTTGTGATAGCAAACCCAAAGTCACTTCAAATACACAATGATACAGTAAAATAATCATAAATGTAAGAATTTTTATTGGTTTGCAGTGATTCATTAAAATCTGACTCCATGTTATTCTTACTTTGATTTAATGAACTTTTTGTGCATCTTTGCTCAGAGATAATAATAATAATAATAATAATAATAATAATAACAACAGACTGAAACTGTAAAAGTTTTATAAACATCAGTTCAGCTGCTGTGAGAACAAACGTCTCAGTGTGAAAACAAAACCTGCTCTGAACATACTGTACGTTGATTAATCACCTTAAATTACAGAGTTACAACTGTACACACACACACGCACACACACACACACACACACACACACACACACACACACACACACACACACACACACACACACACACACACACACACACACACAGATCCATTAAGTGGCGTGTCGGATATCCAGCCGTGAAACTAACCGCTGAATATGGAGTGCTTCCGTTCGGGGAAGCAGAGCTGCATCGATCGCTGTCTCCCGACATAAAAGTGAGTATTGATGCCAAAGCCCAGAAGAGCCGGTGTTAGACATGCAGACGAAGAGGAATCACACACTGACGAGGAATCTGACCCTCTGACCCCCCACACACACTTCTTCTTATTCCATATGAGAGCTCACGCTTTGAAGACTTTTATCAGCGTGAGGTTAAAGAAGAAAAGATCTAACAACTCTCTGAGCTCGCGGTATAACTCCACACTTTATCATCTTCCTCTGACAAATTCATCTTTACANGTGGATAAAGGGCTGTGGGAACATAAAACAGTGGATAAAGGGCTGTGGGAACATAAAACAGTGGTGGATTAAGGGCTGTGGGAACATAAAACAGTGGTGGATAAAGGGCTGTGGGAACAGAGGACAGTGAATAAAGGGCTGTGGGAACACTTCGCCATGAAAACAGCAGGTTGTGTAAACGTAGGACTGTGGAAACAACAGGCAGTGGGAACAATGAGCTTTGGGAACATAGAAACAGGGCTGTAGAAACAGGGGAGTGTGGTAACATAGAACCGAGGGAACACAAAACTGTAGAAACATGTTTCTATGGGAACATAGAACAGTGGAAAAGGGACTGTGGGAACATTGGGCGGTGAGAACAGGGCTGGGGGAACATTGGGTTGTGGGAACACTGGGTTGTGGGAGCATAGGGCTGGAACAATGAGCCAAGGGAACATAGGACCTTAGCAACAAAAGGCTGTGGGAACATAGAACTGTAGTAACACAGGGCTGTGGGAACAAAGGAATGCAAGAATAAGACTAAAGGAACATAATACCAAGTGGACATAGGACTGTGGGAACAAGGGAGTTTGGAAGCATAGGGCTGTGGGAATATTGAACCGACCAACACAGCTCTATGGGAACAAAGGACTGTGGGAACATTTGGCCATGGGAACATTGGTCCCTGGGAATGTTGGGATTTGGGAACATAGAGCTGTGAGAACACAGAACCAGGTGAACACAGGGCTGTGGGAACAAAGGAATACGGGATTGATGGGCTGAGGGAACATTTGGCCACGGGAACATAGATCTATGGGAATGTTGGGGTGTGGGAACATAGAACCAAGCCAACACAGGACTGTGGGAACATGTTTATTGGAATGTTTGGATTTGTGGGAACATAGGGCTGTGGGAACACATGCATGGTCCCATAACAACACACAGAATCAGGAAGTGACTCACAGTTTCTTATTTGTTATGGAGTAATCACCAAATTACTTTGAGCATCAGTTTTAATAACAGATATTTATTTTTGAGTGTCTTAATGAAAGTTTGAAGATCGACGCCTGAGGTTGTTTATTTAAAGAAGCGTTCACACCTCAGCTTCGTGGGCTCACAGACTAAAAACGAAGTGAGTGATTTGGTCTGGATCAGCTGATTTGTAAAAGAGCGTCTCTCTGGAGTTTCTCTAAAACAGCTGAATATTCTCCTCCTTCCGTCCCGCTGAGGGACGAAGAAACCTGACCTGGATGAACCAAGTTAGTGATAATGAGCGGTATGATAATGGCCGTGCTACACTCTGACCCTTAGCTCCTTATTCAAATTCCCTCTTATTATGGGAGTGAATTTCCTGCAGCCTGGCCCCTGAAAAGCAGCGAATACCCACGGTCATTAACAGCGCCTGATCCTGCACAGGCCCCGGAGAAGAATGACCTATTTGAGTAGAAAGTAATAACTTCACAAGCATAATTTCACTATCAAATTATTATTCCATGAAAGAAAAATATTTCATTTATTAAACACAGGCACTGACAAGCTGCTGGAGTTTAAACATCACATTCACTTTCTTAAATTAAAGATTTGAATCTGCACGTAACACAGCATCAACACGAGCTTCACCTCCTGTAAACTGAATTTAAAAGAGTTGCATCACAAAAAAAAAAAAACATGACTTGCTAAATATTGTACCCAGGAGCAAAGGATGTGACTCAGTTTTCATGTTCTGCTCCCAGAGAAGCGTTGGCTTATAAAGCCCTCCCATAAAACGTCTGCTCTTATACCGCTCTGGCAGCCTTCAGGCAAAAACTGTAGAGGTGGTTTGATCTCCTGAAGCATTTAATTTTTCCTCCGTACCACAGGAAAACTTCCCCGTAAATGTGCTCTCAAATAAGACACCAATGTCTGACAGAAAACCTCGGTGTCGTCTCAGGTTTGCTGCTCTCACTTTCATATACGAAGTTTGTTGAGTCTCTTTTTGTTTTAGACAGTTAAAATCTAATGTCTGACTCTGAGGGACACAGTAATAAATATGTCAGGTTCATTTAGACGTTAAAAACAAACAACTGCAGCAGAATTAATTGATTGATTAAATCTGGTTTGAGCTGGATTTTTACGAGCTGGGAGTGAAAACGTGAAACATGTCAGTAAATGCTCGACTCCAGCTCCCAAAATTATTCATTATTCAAATTATTTCAGGAAATAACTTGAGCTCCTTCCATTACTCAACCAATTGATGCAGACAACCCACTGGTGAGAGCAGCTCCTCTTTCTGCCAAAGTCTTACAAATGAGATTCACAACACTTTAAAAGCAAGGATAATAATTCTCTATCTGGTTGTCTGTTAGTTTCTTTTTAACACAAGTCACTCAGGCCCTGCTAAGGCACTTTCACTCGGTACCACCCCAAAATTGATTTTTAATCATTGATTATTAACATTGGGCCTCATTCACAAAACGTTCGTACGCACAAATTTGTGCCTAAATCATGCGTACGAACGTTTGACGCACAAAGCTGTGATTCATCAAAGTTTTCTTACCTGAATTTCTTCTTACTTTGTAAACAAATGTAGAACCTCCTCAGACCACTCCTAAAAAACTAAAAACACAGACTCTTTTCACTAAAAACATAACATTTTAAAACTACTTCCAGTAAAAAAAAAAAGGCTTAAATAGAAATCATTAATTAAAAATTGCGCATTGGCTAAATTCATTAAATAACCATGAAACTGACACATTTTTGTCTTAATCATGCTTTTAATATTGAATCTGGAATAAAATGCTTAGTTTAGATAAAGAATATAATCATGTGCATATCAGAATGTCACATTATTTTATGTTGATTAAATCGTCGACTGTTCTGAAAAACAGTTTCATAAAGTTGTACAAACTGAATGAAGACGTAAAATAATTTGCGTCTTTTTTTGATTTTTAACATTTTCTGAGTAAATGACGCACACACAGCTCAGCTGTTCACTCAGATTTATTTACCTGTTTGTAAAAATATCCAGCAGCTGTTTTAATGTGTTATTTATGTCACGGATACACGGTACGATCTCCCTCACAGCACCAGCTCTTAGTCGACTAGTAAATAGAGGCCAGTCCTGCTCGCAGACGTCTGCTCTCTCTGAGACACCGAGAGAACGAGCTGTGAGGTTGATGCTGATGATGAGGACCTAAAGGAAGACTGCTCCTCCTCCTGAACCTCTGAACAGATGTCCTTATATGGATGAATTGAGGCGTGGTTTATGTTAATTTCAGGATGCAGGAACACACCTGTGGATTTAGAATGATTCTGATTCACTAATATACGCTGGAGCGAACAGAAACAGCTGCTGCACACGTGTCATGAATCCAAAGGTGATTTCGCGTATTTTCTCATTTCGTGCGGGGAGTGCGAATGTTTCTACCCACTTATTCGTGAATGAAGCCCATTGTCTTCACTGTTTTTGAAGCAGCAGGCTCTAACTACAGGTGTAACTTTACTTCCAACGATAGAAGTTGCTCCTTCAAAATGCAAAAAGCATTTCTGGTTTCACATCCATGACTCCAGTTTGACACATTTTTCCTCCCTCTTTTAAATCCCTTTCCTTTTACTTCTAGTTTGATTACATTTTCCTGCAGATCCTTGGACAATTCTTTTCCTTTTCCCATGACTCAGAATCCAGAAATGTCAGTGCAGCACTGGATGAAAGATGCAGGAGCTCAGAAACTCTCTGACTTTTTATACAGTTTTAGTTTATTTTGGGCAGAAAAGTAAAATATTAAACAAAAACAAGTCAATTCAAGGGTAGCAATAGCTTTTTGAGTCCTCCCCCACTTTTTCTCCTTCTATATGAACCAAAACATGCTTCTATTATTATTTTTTTTACCCCTCACCCACCCAACACATCACTCACTCATCCACTCATTCATTCAATCATAGGTAGAGACAACTATTCATTTACTCTCATCATGGGTTTTATCTCGGCCTAACTTGTGATTTTTTATTTTTCTATGTATTTTTATCTATTTCCATTAGGGATGGAAAGGTTTATGAAAAAAATCTAAACCGTTCGGTTTTCCTGACGTGGTTCGGGGCGCATGTGTGCCGTTAGTTTTTTATTTCCTTTGTTTATCTTCTCAGTTTGTAACCGAACGTGTGTAATAACGGTCATACGCATGCGCAACTCGAGACGAAAGCGACTTAAGATTTTGACTTTTTATATCACAATTTCTACTTTTTATTCAAAATGTTGATGTTGTACCTAAAAAGTTTGACTTTTTCATCTCAGATTTTTGCCTTTATCTCAAAATTTAGACCTTAAATGTGAAAGTTTAGACTTTTTTCACATAATGTTAAATTGATTTCCTAAAATTTGGACTCTCATCTCAAAATTTTGACTTTTCTTCCTCCGAATTTTGTCTTCACTTCTCAAGCGTCCACTTTTTATCTTAAAATATCGACATTTTATCTAATAGCTGTAAACAATTCTTACCTTAAGTTTTCATCCTGACATTGGAATAAAAGCTTTTGATGTAATTTTCTGTCAAGTCTGTAAATGTTTCTGTACATTGTGGAAACTTCACTGAATCTTGATTTGAAGAAAATCATGAAGTGAATTGAAATCGCAATTAGATCTTTTTCTAAAATCGTTCAGCCCTACATGGAAGTGACGTTTTCCCTGCAGCAGAGAGGGTCACTGAGGAAAGACGGGGTCATTTTGAGACAGCTGTTGGCAGAGAAATAAATAGAGAGTATTACAATGTTGATATGCAAGTGAAATATTCAACCTTTAAAACAACAGTCCAGTCTTCAACCAGCCCTTTGTGCATGTTATAGAAAACAGTCTGGAGCAGACAGGCTGTGATAACACGAGATGTTCTGTCACTTCTCCAACACTTTACTCATCTGAAGCAGAAGAGACTTTTTTTATCTGACACTTTACAACATCCAGACGTGTGCAGCAAACACCTCAAAAGCACTGGGGTTGTTATTTCCCATGCAGTGGGTGCGAGATAGTTTTCTGTCGGCGTCTGACTGCCTGTGTGAACGCAC